>AFRD01000245.1:0-50699 GCA_000222875.2 Periglandula ipomoeae IasaF13
TGGAGTCTAGATGTAATTTACCTGGAGTTCGAAAATTGGAGGATGGCTCAATTGCTGGAGCTTCGGCGTTGCTGGTTGGTCAGTGTTCGACGATTGACCCACTTTATTTTTTTCCATCTAGGATTTCCGTATCACAGTCGGATCTCCAACTTATTACTACACATACTACGACAAATCTTGTCGCACGGCGCAAAACCGAAATTTGAACAGTCTGAAAGCAATTCCCCGAATTTTGAACTCGACATCAAGGAACTCACATTCGCCCGAACCTTCGCCCACAGAGCATCTGCAAATTCACATTCCGCCGCCATGGTGCGCAAGCTCAAGTTCCACGAGCAAAAGCTCCTCCGAAAAACCGACTTTATCAGCTACAAATCCGACAATGATCACCGCGACAAGGCCGTCATCCGACGATACATGATTCAAAAACCAGAGGACTACCGCAAATACAACCGAATCTGCGGCGTACGTTTCCTACCCTCTTCCCCAGCAGCCCGCCTTTCACAAAGAGCGATGATACAACAACCTGGTCTCATGAGTACTGACAATTTTTCAAGTCCCTAAGACAATTAGCGCATCGACTCTCCCTCCTTCCCCCCGACAATGCCGTCCGCCGCAAGCACGAAGAGCTCCTCCTCAACAAGCTCTACGACATGGGCATCCTGTCCAGCAAATCCAAACTGTCAGCCGTAGAAAACAGCGTCACGGTCAGTGCATTTGCGCGAAGACGACTACCCGTTGTGATGACCAGATTGCGCATGGCGGAGACGGTGCAGGCTGCCACGAAGATGATTGAGCAGGGACACGTGCGTGTTGGTGTTGAGACGGTTACGGACCCGGCGTACTTGGTGACGAGGTCAACGGAAGACTTTGTCACCTGGTCTGTTGGTAGCAAGATTAAGAGGAGCATCATGAAGTATAGGGATCAGTTGGATGATTTCGAGCTGTTGTAAGGCAGGGCTGGGGGCATCGGATGATACCAAGGTTGGGATAGATAGCATATTGTCTGGCGTTATGGTTGAGATTATGGCTGATTCGTTGTATGAGTTATTTTATGTTACAACGAACATGAATATGAACAGTTTGCTGTAGCTAAATATGCCACTCGCAGTTCGGCGTTGTTTTCTTCAATCATTACTATTTCACCTACCGTGTCAACGGTAAGGGCGGGCGATTGCCGGCTGAATAATGTCTGAAGCTCGTCAGCCACGGGACTAATTTGAGTCTTCCGAAATTGAACCTGGAGAAATTTGAGTTTCTGGCCCGCAAATAAAAGTCGTTATCCCGCCGGATACAATTTGGCCTACTTTTCATTCGTTTCACTCACAGCTCAAGCCCGCGCAGACGGCCCCGCTCCACGGGGCGCACCCCACGCTAGATTCGCCGACCATCCGATTCCATCCCCTCCAGTCACAAACCGGATTTGGGGTCCCCGGCCAGCCGCGTATAAGTCAGCCAGAGGGCGCGAGCAGGTGACTTTGGCCCAGCCCTCATATATAATACACTCAGCTCTGTAGTAAACTCACTTAGACCTGAAAAGTTTTGAAGCTGAACATTACGTACCTAGGTATCCATCCAATTCGTTTTGAGAACTTATACCCTCCCCTGCATTACCCCCCAATTACCATGGCCATCCTCTCATCCCTTTAAAGCCTCATTGAGCCATGGGGTATGTTAGCCATCTCTGCGGCTCTGATTCCTTACACTATAATTCGCGTCCTTCTCAGCGGCAAATTCCACGTCTTACTATCACCGTCAGACTTCTCTGATGAACTCTTCGCCAATGTTTGGGTCATCATTGGACCGACTGCGAAGAAGGGTGCTCAAAATCTCGTTGTCCCTTTATTGCAAGGCAAAGTATCGGGAGGCCGAGTTCACGACAACATCGTGGAGCGGATGTATCGAGCCCGAGAGTGTGGATTGTATCGTGACAATCAGATGCATGTGCAGTATTCCCGAGCCGGAGAAGAACATTCAGTTGTTGTATCAGTTGCTGAAGCCGGGTGGTAGCTGGTATGTCTTTGAACATGTCAAGACGACGCGAGGTGGTCTGCTCATCTCGCTGTATCAGCGTAAGTGGAATGATGTTTCTAACGTCTGTCTTACGTACAAATCGTCATGCTGACTGGCAAATCTAACTGGCAAATCTGATAGGCTTTGTCAATTCTATTTGGATGTGGCTGATGAGCTCGTGTCGTATATGTCGACCAACTGATCAGACGCTCCGTCAGGTTGGCGCATGGAAGACTTTCGATCTGACTACAATGCCCGACGAGCCGGTTTGTTCTGTGTTGCCACACGTCGTCGGCGTTCTCACCAAATGAGGCGCATCAGCGGTGGAGTTTGGGACATGAATGGCGTTTGTTCAATATGATAAATATTGGTGCTATTAGCGGGTATCTCATGCGAAAGTAGAAGCAAAACCAAAACAAAATTTGTGCCTGCAGACATTTAAAGCTCGTCATCGTCATCATCCGAAATGAATATCGAGTTCCTCTTTGATGCGCCCCCTTCCGGCTTCAGGGGCTTGACACCATAGCCGGGCGAGCCATGCTGCTGCTTGAACACCTGGCCCGGTTCAGACTTGACGATGCCGTCTTTTCCATTATCGTTTTTGATAAGCATGCCCTTCCTATCATCATTTTCAGATCCGTCATATTTGACTTTGACATCCTCGTGTTTGGTCTCGTTTTTGACGCCTTCTGTCTTCACGTTTTTCTGATCTAGACCCTCCGACTTCATCCGTGACGAATAAGGCTCGCTTTTGATGTCGTTGTCACTTTCCTCCTTCCCAGCCACGGCCTCTGCTGCAGCCTCCGCGGCAACCTCCGCGGCAACCTCCGCCATTTGTTCCATCTTCACTCTTTCGGCGTACTCCAGCGCCGCCTCTCGCCGCCGATAAAACGTATCAAGGCAATTTCGTCTTGCCTCGCGTGACCAGCTCTCTACCACTAGCGCAAACTCAGTGGCGTTCACAAATCCAAACTCTCGAGCCATAGAACAGAATTGGCGCAAACAAACGTCTGAAGGTGGACGATATTTACTGTGAAGCATTGTGCCGTCGTCCTCGTCCTGACTGTCCGCAAACAACGCATTTTGTCCTTCTGTGTCTCCATCTGCGTATGACCTGGTCACGACTTGGCGGGATAGTTGCTCTTCCACCTTGGACGTTCCAATGACTTCCGAGTTATCGTGTGTATAATCAACGCCGACTGAAGTCAAAATGGCTTGGATAGCATCGCTCTTAGGGGCGCCTGTTCTCTTCGAGGCGAGAAGCTGCTGCTGGTTCTCCGCCGTCAAAAGATTAGCCAGTTGACTCATACCGCCGTCCTCGCTGTTTACTTCTTCTTTTTTGACGGAGTTTAGAGAATCCTCGTCCTTAATTGCTTTTTCCATGTCCACATCTACCAAATGCACGCCAGCTTTGGCCTCTGCAATATTCGTCTTGTTCACAATGCCACGCAGTAGCCCAAAATCGCTGTGGTACGTGAAGATATTTGACAAGCCGAATATCTCGCCTTTCCTGTCTTCGTCTTGCTGGACGCCTTTGAAGTAGCGACGTTCGGAAGAGGCAGTGTAGCCAATATTTGCCTGCTGCTGCTTGTAAATCTGGCGCGCGTACACAATTTCTTCGACCGTGCCCACGGATATAAGGCGAAAAACCTCTACATCGCGGGTCTGTCCAATTCGGTAAGCCCGATCCTGCGCTTGCAAATCATATGATGGGTTCCAATGCGGATCGACAATGACCACTTTATTTGCAGAGGTGATGTTGAGGCCAACTCCACCAGCTTTCGCCGAAATAAGAAACACAAACTGTGTGGCATCTGTGTTGAAGGTATCAACCACGTCTTGCCTTTCCTCGTACGTAAGTGACCCATCGAGATAGCTGACATTGTAGCTTGTGCTGGTGAATAAATGTTGCAAAATGCGAAGCAGTCGTACGCTGTGTGAGAAGACGAGCACTTTGTCTCCATTTTGATGCCAGAACTTCAGCAATTTCTTCAGAACTTTCCATTTGCCACAGAACTCCGGATTGACCAAATTTCTAATCTGATCTCGTTGTTCGTACAAAGGCTTCCAACTGTCTGGTAGACAAGTCTGCAATATGCGCAATTTCTTTTCGTGTTTTTCATCAACATCGGTCGTGGACGGAGTAAGAAGCGCGAGGTGGTTGGCAAGCTTTTGCAACACAATCATGCTGGGAAACACAATGGCAGTCCACGGAGTTCCGTCAGGAAGTGTCTTGCGACAACACCAGCCCTGCTTCTTGCCATGTTCGCATGTTTCCGAAATCTCCAGGAGAAGCTGAACCTGTTCACTATCAATGAATGTCTCGTATGCTTCTCGCTGTAAGTCTGACAATGGACAGAATACCACTCGATCTGTCTTTTTGGGAAGCTGATCAGCAATCAATGTCTTCATTCGCCGAAGGAAATAGCGCGGTAGGAGATTTTGAACCAGCTTCTGCGCGGTTTGTCTGGCTAAGCTCAGCTGAGCGACAGTCGCATCGTGTGATTGTCCCACGGCCAATGGTTTGCTGATTGTTTGCATCCATTCGGATCTTGTGCCGAAGTGTCCGGGATTGGTCCAATCAAGTCCAGAGCTCCTCATACTTGTTTTGTATCGCTGTTCCCGTCAGTCCAATGCGACAAAGGGCGTTCACTTCCTTCAGCGCCTTGGTGGTTTCGGAGTAACTGTCCTTAAGTCGGTGGCATTCGTCTGCGACGACTGTGTCCCAAGCCACCATGTTGATAGCGCTCCGATTGTTCTTGTATGTGTCGTAAGTCGTGATCATGATCTCCAAGAGTCCTGCTCTCGCAGTACCCAGAATGTCGTCCTTGTTTGCGCCATGGTATATGTCAATATGCCACCAGCCCCACCTGGTCAATTCATTTCTCCAATTCATGATCAGAGACCCGGGACAGATGATCAAGACCCTTGGATACCACCGACCGGGACAAAACCTGACTTCTCTCATCCTCTTATCATCTCGCTCATCTCCTGTCTTGCCGAATGCGGCGGTTAAGAAGGCAGCAACTTGCACCGTTTTGCCTAGGCCCATATCATCGCCGAGAATCCCGCCCTCTTGGTAAACGAACTTGCGATGAAGGAACTTGACTCCAGCAATTTGATAATCCCGCAAGTACTGTGCGATTGATGCTGGAATGAGACCAGCCGACTGGGCCAGCTCAATGTCCTTGTACGGTCTGGAGGGTTTGATGCCACTGTTGACGTCAAATTCTGGTCGCTCTTTGAGATCTTCTAGTCTTCGCGACTCATCAAAGTCAATTCCTGTGTAGTCAGGTGGAAGCATGAGAGCCGCCTCATGGAGTCGCTTCTTATCCGCATCGAACTTTTGGCGCCTCTCTTGCAAGTAATCGGGGATATCTCCCAGATCAATTCCACCATGCGAACCACCTTCATCTTTTCCTTTGCCTTTGCTGTCTTTCGCGGCAGCTGACTTCCGTTTTGCCCTTCGCTTCTTGGGTTTCACGGGCAACTCGTCTGAGTCGTCGGTCCAGTGGACCTTTTCCGAGACATCGTCAGCGTCAACCTTTCGCTTCTTCGAATCGTAAGCGGATCCTTGTTGAGCCTGACCATCATCTTCGGATGCCGTTGCATCATCGAGAATCTCAATGATTTGTTGTTCATTCTTGATTTTCATCTTACTCAACCCATGATGTTTCGTCTTACAAGTTCGAAAGAGTGTGGTGAGTCGTGACGCGCGCTTGAGCAAACGGGACGCCACTTTAGGCAACCTCTCAACACGGGAGCACGTGACCACATTGCTTCCTCCATAACTTTCCATGATAAAAGGTATATTTCCTCTTATTTGTAAAATTAAACCTTCAACATGGAATGTGGCCGTCAGCGCCAACGCAGACGTGAATTAAAATGGTTCTGGACAATTTGATTGGCTCAATTGGAAATCTGCACCTGCAATCTGCACGGATCTCGAGTACTGAGTGACCCAACATGATTGGCAAAGCACGCTCTACAACATGCATCTTCCAATCCTAAACAATTAGGCCTTTGTACAGTGCTGATGAGCGGTGAAATTACACTAAGAAGCGGAACCCATGCTGTACAGCTTCGCCCGGAGCTGCATTCACGGCACCTTCTACTCTCTCGCCCCGATCCAGTTTTTTGTTCAGCCTCACCAGCATTGTTTTGAGAATGAAAGCGGCCATGATTGCTACTGCTGCCAGAATACAATTGTGAATCCACGCACCTATATATCTCGGGCTTGCTGATTTCGGGTACAGGTAGCTCGTGCAAATCGACGTACAATTTGCCACGGCGTTGATGAAGGCGAGCGCTGCTGCCCGTTTTGCTGGTGGTCGAGGCAGCGTATTGCTAATCCATGCCAGAGCTGTGGTGAATCCACTGTAGAGACCAGGAATCTGAGGATTTTCATGTTAGCGAACACGTTCGGGTAGTCAAGGCAAAGTCAAGGTGCAAGCCTACCATCAACATGATAGCGACATATCGTGCAGCCGTGTTTGTGGTCGACGCGGAAATGATGAAGGTGACTATCGCCAAGCACAAAGGGATTGTGACATGATAGAATCTCTCGCCTGTCTTGTCTGCATTCCACGCTGTCGCGAAAGTGGTGATCACGCCAAGGACGTATGGAGGAGCAATCAAAAGAAGCGTGATGACGTTCGAGTATTTGAGCGTGGCGACAACGGTCGGGAAGAAGTTGGTGACGGATGCCGCAGAAATATTGCCGAATAGAATCACGAGCTGGCCACTGTGTCAATACTATATCTCCAGCAACTGATCCACCATCGTCACTCACCAATACCCAAGTCTTCACATCTTCCAATGCGAGCTTGAAACCATGCCAAAGTGTTTGCTCTTCCGAATTTACCCAGTCGTCTTGACCAATATCCTCCTCTAGGCACCATGTAGCAAGTTCCATTTCCTCTTCATTCAGCCACTTCGTTGTGCGTGGGAAGTCGGGTAGGATGAAAAAGGCTATGATGGCAATAAAAACAGTGATTGCGCCTTCAATGATGAAGAGCCAGCGCCATGCGCGCAGGCCCCGAGTTCCGTCCATGTTGCCTGTGATACCAGCTGCAATGAGACCCGAGAAAGCCCCCGAAATCAGAGAGCCTGCATAGAGATAGGTAGTTCGCACGCCAAGTTCTTTGCGTGTGTACCAGCAGCTGAGATAGTAAAGACAGCCAGGCTACAAGATTTCAGTATAACGTCTCATTGACGGTGGGCGGGAAAATAACTTACAAAGTAGGCTGCCTCGACGAAGTCAAGAAAGAATCTCGCTGCTAAGAGTCCTCCAAATGAGTGACAAGCTGCCGTGGCTGTTGAAATGATACCCCAGACCGCCATCTGTTTACCGTCAGCTATTTTCATGAAAGAAAGCACTACATATGCTTACACAAGCTGGGAGATATTTTCCGGGTTTTCCGGTCTTGTTCAGGAGCAAGTTTGATGGAACTTGCATCAAAAGATAACTGGCGATCGTCAGCGCACTAAGAACACAGTTTTCTGACAGCCACCGGACCTACCCAACGAAAAGAATGCTGACCGCTGTCTGAGAATTTATATTAGTGAAACTGAACTCTTGAATTGTCTGCAGTAACTTACCGAGAACTGAGTTCCGCTTGCATTGAGCTTCAAGTCGTCTTCCAGTCCAGCGAACCTCGCCGACGCAATGTTGTTCCTACCAGAAGTCAACCCATCGATCGCTTCATAAGAGAACGGGTAGAATACCTGTCAATATAGTTGAGAATATACATGATGATGATCATTGGCAGAATGCGAATGTCAATTTTGCGGATGAGCCTCTTTTCGTGATGCTGTCGCTCCTCCGTCGTCCAATGGCGGATAACCTCTGGAGGCTGAAAGCCTCGAGAGGAATCTTTGGCAGGCTCTTCGGCCGAGTGAACTGAACGAATACCATCTGCCAAGATGTTGCCCGCTCTTGGCAACGCCGCTGTATCCGCCTTGTCGTCTGTGGCTACCATGGTGATAGAGATGCCAAGCGCAACAAGCCGATCAGTCTCTAGAAGAAAATAATGTAGACAATTTATACCTGCGATGCGATGCGATGCGAAAGACTCAATTACATATCAAACAAGGAAAACAAGGAGATGACATGACTTTGACGTCGCACACGATGTGTGCCAGCCAGGTCGGTGGCTTACTTTCGCCTCCCCGCAGATGTAATGCAAGATGCTGCCACATTCGTGCAACGCTGTTAGAATGAACCCGAGGTAGCGCCTTTTCGGGACTTCAGACAGCGAGTAGGGGAAACTCCCCAGATCTAGTCCGGGGAAATGCCACTAAAGCGTGGGGGTGACCTCAAAGCCGCGATCTACACGGATTCAGACCAAAGGCTGGTTGTTGAATTGCAGCAGCGGCCAGAAGCAATCTTTACTGGGTTGAGATAAACCGTCTGGCAACAGCGCATTCTGCAAAGAATATTTCATCAGAGAAGCCAGGCGCCCATACTCCTACAATGACGGCACAATCGGCACGGGAGAGACCATTTAACGTTGAAACTTATGCCACTCCCTAGGACGGAGCATTTGAGGCGAACTGTCCCTTTTACCCGGCGGGCAATTAGCCATTGACGCAGCTGAAAGGGAGAGTAACGAACGGTATTCGTCTGCTGATTGTCATGATTGGCCAACAGAGGAATTGAACACCACTTGAATCTCGCAGCAAACATTGATGTTCTCAAGTACCAATTTGTCTGAGACACACGGGTGCAACGATCCCCACTACAACGGTCGGCCTGACCAACATGTCAGTTCGCTTGTACAAATATGGATGCAAGGCCAAATTTCCGTGGCGAAAGCTGCCACATATGACTGTCGTGCAAGCATTGAGTGACAGCCCTATTGTCGGTGCTTTGAAAAGTGTTGCAGGAATATTGGTCGCATTTTCGTCTGCTTCTCGTTCTAGAGCTTCGAAAATGAAATCACACCATGCTGCCAGGGCCATTGAAGTTGTGACACAACGATGAAGGTGCTAAAGACAACATCGTACAAGCTGGTTCATACCAACCTCGGAAGCTGCAGCCTTACGCGTCTCTCGAGTGGCGCGAACGCTCCTCCCTTCACGAGAACATTTGTCGTTCGACTGAGTTCCTGATTGGGAAGCGTTTACCCTGATCATTGCCCTCTATGTATAAGCAGTATCACGTCCTATCGTGGAATGAACATCCGCATGCTGCGATGGCACTGCTAATTCTGCAATCACTTCATCAGTTCACGCGCCGTGGCTTGTTCACCAAGGCAGACCCTGGAGTGTTCACAGCGATGAATAGGAACACCAAAGTGAAATACAAAATGTGACTACATTTCCGCTGTTCAACTTTTTCGAAACAATGTCCCATATTATCAGCCTTAATTTATCGATGAACCACGTCAGCTGAAATGATGGAGCAGGTAGGCTGTGATACTGACAAGCTTGGCCCCTAATACGATGAATGCGACGGATTGCTTCAAGAAATGCTTTGTTCAGGGGCTCGCTCTCTCACATTTGAAGCGAATAAATAGGCAACGGTTTTGTCACGCACATGACCATCAATTCTGACTGGACTTTGCAAGCAAATATCATGCAAGTGAGCGACGACGCTCGCCTGTTTGATGAGCGTAAGGCTGACACTTTGATTCCCAGGGACTCTGTGTGTTGGTCCTTTGTTGTTACACTGCTGGCGATCAGCATGAGACTCGGCGAGATAGTGAATCGTCTTGGCGGCCATGCCTGTTATCATTGAGACAGAAATATGGTCCTCCCGCCATTGCCGTCCTATCGCATGGGTTCCAGGCATGTGTTTTGGAGTTCCTGCGGGTTATCTCAATCACAGACACGAAATTTGACACACAACTACTTGGATTAAATACACAGCAGACAGAAATGTCTTGGGCTTCGGGAGTTTATGGTTCCTGAATGGCCTAATTAATGTCAATTAACCAAGCCAACGACGCTAATTGTCCAGGGATCCTTGTTTGTCGACTGGTAATCTGCCGGAAGGTGCTCTGTCCGTCTTGATTCACTAGTGACAGATCACCTTGGACCAATCAACATGAAGGGGATCGCGGCTTCTGCCGAAGAGATGCCATTTTCCACTTTTGCAGTGGTACGCCAGTTTTTCCTCGTGGTGGATTCATTTGTTGGGTAATCATCTCACAATATCACTGCTATTTGGTTCGACGAATCTTTGAACCCCAGAAAGGCTAAGCAACCTAGTGTGCTAAAACGTGCCTGACTGCTACCACAAAGGAACGACACGGCAACTGCACAATCTGAGCAGTGCCTGGGTGGAGAAAGCCATCCTTCTCTGGGGTTAAGTACAAGCCAGAGAACGCATGGGTGAAAGCATGGATCCACATCAGGTCTGGCGCCAACAATACACGATAATGTCAATGCTGTTGGTCGTAGGGGTTGTTCGCCGGGTAAGCCATTCCGCCAACAAATGCACGCCACCAACGAAAGTGTGGTTAGTATTTCGTCTCCAAGGGCTCGCCATCGGCCACGCCGGCACACAATATATTGGAGAATAACCCTGGTCAATACGATCAAATTGACCTTGGTCTGGCCCTTGCGTTCGATGACTGTCGATAAGCACAGACGATAGCGGGATTATATGTTCAAGATTTAAACCTTCAGAGCTGCTCTTTGATCTGAGCCCAATGCATTCTGAACTCACGCACCATTTCTTTTCATGTTTTAATCTTTTCGTATTCAACGGCTTGTCCTTCGTTGGAATGAGTTCCTGGCGTCAACCTGAGAGGAAGCGTCTAGCGGACCACTTATGCGGAGATACAGACGACGAACGAGGCTGATTTACCATGCCCAAAAATCCATTCCTTAAAGAAGCCTGGGCAGAATTTGGGGTGGGGTTACTAATAATATTCTGTCGGTTATGTTGTCGATACCAATTAGTCGGCTGGAAATGGGATGGAGATGACTACTTTTCCATCGTTGCGGAAATTCTGTGGACGGTTGGTGCACCAGACTCGCATATTTTACTATTCTCTATTATCTAACGTAAACGTGTTGACAGGCGGGATTAGTACTGCTCCACATCATCAGTGAGTTCCATCAGCAGGATAAACACGCCAGTGTCGATTGTGACCTGACAGAAAGGGTTCACCGGCACAAACCGGCACGATTGCAAACATGACGAATGAAGTCGCCCTCACGCTATCGGAAGAACGAAGAAGCCTCATAATCATGGGAAGCAAAGCTCTTTTCGCGGCGTGGTGCATCTACATCAGCTTGATATGGGCATTGAAAGCCTGCATGCTGTATCTATATGGCCGGCTTACGTGAGTAATGCACCGAATGCACCTATAAGTGTAAAATACTTCTAGGTGAAGGATGTCGCTAACGGACACTGCAGACTTGATCTCAAGCAGAGAAATCTCGTCAAGATATGCGCTGTGCTATGTGGAGTGACTTATGTTGCTTCCACGCTCTTGCGGGGCATTTTGAGTCTCCGACAGGTTCATTCCATTAATCTGAGGACTATTTGGTCTACGCGGGAGACGGTAAGCAACCAATCGGCCGTGAAATCTGTGAAGAGTACCATTTACTAACAAAAAGCCTGACGGTAGTTTATTGGCGTAATTGCCGTGAACATGCCCATCTTAGGGCCATGTGCGGCACGCGCAATTCGCCAACTGTGTCGGATAAGATCCGATAGCAGCTCCAGGACAAACGGCGAGGGACACGGGTCGTGCCCGAGGCGACGACCATCAGGCGGTAATAGATTGTCGATAATGGAGAGGAAAGCGAAGCAAGACAGGATACGGAGGGGCATGGACTGGGCGCTTGCAGGAGGTAGCGTTGACCATATCATGCCGGATGACTATGAGATGTACTCTACATTGAGCTCCAGAGCGACGAAGGAGACGTGCTCTACCTTTCGCGAGCAATCTAATTCATCACCTGTGTGAGAGTAATCTAGCTATACCGATAGACGCTGGATACGAAAGCTGCCAGACTTGGCATGAACTTGCGTCAGTTCCTTTGTACCCTCACCCAAAAATCATCTCATGGATACCCTAAGTCAAAGCACTTAATCAATATTTAAGTAAAATAGAGAATAATCGTTGTGTAATATTTAGTTGGGAAAACCGAGATACAAAAAGAGATGTGATCGCGATATGCTTATGCCAATCCTAGGCCCCTGAACGCCGATTGAAGTATATACAAAAATGAAAATCGCTTATGAAGGCGCCCGACTGGAAGCACTCTATTCCGCCACATGCAGAAACAAGGAAAGTCCAATGCAAAACCCGGTCATACATATCCGTCAAAGACCGTTTTGGCCACATAGGGCCATCCTAGGAGAGCGCACATTCCAGGGAAGAATCTAAGACATATTAGCTAAAACAATCATGTGATGTAATATTCTTGAGATGTTACGTACATGGCAACTTGCTTTCCCAAGCGCTTGCCCTCACCCATCCAGTCTGCACTCACAGATTTCTGCGACACAGGCAACCTCTGGAAGGGGTGGGACTCCATGGCCCTCGCAGCAGATCGAGCAGCGGTGAGGATGGAGAAGGACCTCCTTGATGCGACGCGAGTAGCAATGGAGTTCATTTTGAATGAGAGTAGTAGAGATGGGTTGTAGTAGAGTTGAGATTTGTCTTGATACAATTGCCTTGACAGTGAATTGAGATGCGATGTGATGTGATGAAGATGAGATGCAGTGTTGTACGGGATGCAACGCATCTCTTTTGTACTCAGATATCTTTGTGAATTTCTCCCAGGGCAATGCAACGATGGCAATGGATTGCGTCGTGGTGGGCAGATATCGAGGCTCTGCTGGTGAATATCACACCACGTCTACAGGGGGACCAACAAGGCAGCACCGGATTAGGAAGCACAGCTGGATGGAAAATCCAGGGGCAGCTGATTGTTCCATTTTTTTTGCTTAACCTTTTTTAAGGGATGTATCTTGATTGGATGCCTATTTCTAGATCCTGCGGATTCAGCTTGCTTACATTGAGAATTGTCGTGAGTGGAAGGGAATTTCTGGTGGTGCCACCATTCGGGACCGGCCGGCGGGGCGACGAGGCCGATGGAGCGGACGCATTAGGCAATTTTTTTTCTGCTGGGGAGTGTCAGTCGATTTTGGGGGCGGGGGTCCTACTTCTTCCGAGTTTATCGAACCACGCTTACGGGGGGAAGATTGAGGACAGTTTGAGTGACGTGGTTGTTGGTATTTTGATTCTAAATGTCTATTTTTGCAGGAATTTATCAGATAAACTTGGAACTGAAGTGAATGCACGCATATTGTATTCTTTGTTTCTCACGCCAATGACTTTGTGAGAGTATGCAGACTGCTGATGGCGGCCAACCTGGATGGGCAGCTACTCGATGAACACCTTTGTGTCTCTTTGTGTTTGCTTAAAATGTTAGGAAATGAAGACAATGAAGTGTAAGTCTGAATATCTGCGATTAGTTTTGAAGCTTAAATCTTGTGACAACACTGCAAATTTACTGCTGGTTCAAGTACACTGACACTCTTCAAGTTGAAGCTTCCACGACACTTCCAGAACACGCAACAGCTCGAGTTTGTGGGGTTCAGTCAGTCGAGGTCGAATGTCAAGGTCAAGAGACGAAAAGGGCCATGTTCAGCCAGATGCCGCTAATAATCAACCACCCCACCATCGTCCCCGTCACTAAGACGCCGTGTCGGCATTGCATCATGGACATGGACATGGACAATCACCGACCACGGAGCTTGTACGATGGAGCTACGCCCGGAGTTAACGCTGGACATTATGCTAAACAAACATTGCTCCCCCGCACCGCATCGCCAGATTGACTCATCAAAGCCTCAGTCTTGAAGACACAGATTCTCATTTCTGTCAATTCAAACTTTTCAAAATAAACCACATCTCCAAGCGATCTGAGCCCACCACCGCCCCAACATGCCCCTCATCGTGCAAAACACCAAGCCGCGCATCATCCTCGGTCTCATGACCTTTGGGCCAAAAGCAGAGGATGGCGCTCGCATCACCAGCCTCGACACTTTTAACAAGGCCCTCGACTTGCTGCAGTCCCGAGGCTACAACGAGGTTGATACCGCCCGTGTCTACGTCGGCAAGCAGCAGGAAGCTTTCACGAGAGAAACCAAGTGGCGCGAGAGGGGACTTACACTGGCCACAAAGGTGCAGTATCCTGCCGCGCACAGCGACAATACTGCGCAAAAGGTGATTGAGTCCGTAGAGACGAGTTTGAAGGACCTGGGCACCGACTGCATGGATGTAAGTATTCATTTTCTCTCGCCGTAACCCATCTTCTATACAACTAGAGAAGTGTATAAACCGTGCTCACGGTAATTCAACAGATCCTCTACCTCCACCGCCCCGACCGCGGCACGCCCTTTCAAGAAACCCTCGAAGCGATAAACAAGCTTCACAAGGCCGGCAAGTTTGTGAACTTGGGCATCAGCAACTTCACCGCCTACGAGGTCGCAGAAGTGGTCATGATCTGCAAATACAACAACTGGGTGCGCCCAACCATCTACCAGGGCATGTACAATTGCATCACGCGCAACATCGAGCCCGAGCTCTTCACGGCCTGCCGTCGCTACGGGCTCGACATCGTCGTCTACAACCCCCTCGCGGGCGGCCTGTTCTCCGGCAAGATCAAGTCCAAGGACATGGTTCCCGAGAGCGGACGCTTCTCGGACGTGAGCTCCGCGCAGGGCGCCAACTATCGTCAGCGGTATTTCCGCGAGAGCACCTTCAACGCCATTCGGCTGGTGGAGGGGGCGACGGAGAAGCACGGCTTGAGCATGATTGAGACGACGCTGCGGTGGATGGTGCACCACTCCAAGCTCAACGTGAAGAATGGAAATGATGGCATCTTGATCGGTGTGTCGAGCGTGGAGCAGCTGGATGATAATCTGAACCATCTGGAGAAGGGACCGCTACCCGATGAAGTGGTCAAGGCTCTGGACGAGGCGTGGCAGATTTCCAAGGCGGATTCTACGAATTACTGGCATGGGGATCTGGAGTATGGGTATGATCCTCGGGAGGCGCTGTTTGGGGCCAATGCGAAGTGAGTTTGGAATGTGAGTGAGATGAACCTGGTAGCAAGGTCAAATTGAGAGCAACCTTTGAAATGTTCTGGAAAGGAAAGAGTCTACAGATGATCTGACTTTATTGAATGCATTGATAAGGAAATTGAGGGCTGAAATGCCGGAGAGATTTATCCAATGACTCAATAAACAAGGCTGTCTACCCCTAAATTAAGAGAGGACATTTAAATATCTTTGCTCTTCTGGTGCGAGGGTGAACGACCTTATTCGTTCAAATTATAGACAACCTGAAGTGGCTTCTTTGATGATACAACTCTCTTCATTAGTCCAAACAATCACCATAGGGATTCGGGGCAATGCTTCGCATACGTCATCTGTGGCATACAACCTTACTTAGGTACCTGCCTAGTAGGTAAAGATCGATAACGGCAAAGTACAGGCTGTGCTGCGACGTGTGAATGGTACAACCAGACGTGACATGACATTGTCTGCACGCGGGATCTGCTCGATGCGGGCATGGATGGCAATGTGACCCTGTGACAGCTGCATGTGCAGCCGCCAGCCCTCCCTGTGATTGATGGGTTTGTGCGACTCGAGGGCAGCTGAGGCTCCGTTCTGCAGCGCTGAGAGTGCTGAAAACAGGCACGGAGACAGGCGGCGCGGGCGTGGGAGCGGCCCGCAGGGGACTGTGACTGCACTACTCCGTACACTGGGCTGGGGCACGTCACTCTGGTCTGGCCCACCGCGGCTGCACCTGGATTGTGAATTGATGCTGTCGCATTAGAAGTGACAGAGAGTAGCTGGATTTTATATTGTACTGGATATTCGCGCACTTCGAATAAATAACCAAATTAGCAATCTCTCTATTCAAAAATTTCCCGGCTATCGGGCTAACTTAGACTTTTCTTTGCCCGCATGAATACGAGAGAGCACAGTCGGCCCCCCCGCCGCCCGGGAAGCAACGCCGCCCACCTTTTCCTGTTGCAAACGTCGAGCCTCGCATTCAGACGGGCACAATGGCAGTCTTAGCGCCACAAGGGGCCCCTGCTTGCCATGCCACGCGGAGCCGCTAACGGCGCCAGCTCCAATCAGTCTGACGTCCAAATCCCCAGATCACTTCTGCTGTCATGGGTCTAGCGGAGCGACCTGGGAGGGTCCTGCGGCTGCGCGGCCTTGACGACTGCTGGCTTCCGCTTTCCCTTGGCCGACTTTCATCCACGACTCGACAAACGACAACCACGTCCTCGCATCACGACTCTTCATGTCTGTGGCCCAGGATAAACACGTCCCCGATATTGTCTCTTCATTCTCGTCCCCTGTTTCATCGTCAACAATCCATCAATGGCCACTACATAGCATTCTCACTAGTCCTCCGAACACCGCTGCATTCCTACCGACCTGAGACATCGCGAGCTGCTCCGTCGACCGATTTCCGGAATCTCTGCAACTTCAAAAAAGTTGTCACTACTCGGCATAATAGATATCCTGTACGATATCCATATTGCCTCGACAACGCCATCTCAAACAAACCACTAGAGCCAACCCATCGGGCTCCTCCCCTTCACAACACCATCCCCGAAAACCGAAACATCGACAAACCCCTTCTCCCTTCTCGAAATGGACAACGACCGCCGACCGACCTTTCACCGCAACGGCCGCTCCGGCACGCCTCTCCTCTTCAAATCCGACCCCGAACAAGGCGACTCGAAGCGAGCCTCCCCGTCCTCACCAACATCACGCCTCACCACCCCAAACACCGAAACCGAAGCCGCAGAGTCTCATTTCCACCCGCCCATGACAGCACAGCACCCATCCTTCAGCCGCTCCTTGACAATGCACTCGCGCAACCCGACCGCCACGCTCGAAGCCGCCAAGGCCTCCGCCCGCAAGAAGTACCTCTTCGCAGCCTTCTTCCTGTCCGTCTCCCTCGTCGCCTTTTGCGTGCAGACCGAGCTACCTGCGTACATCCAGCATGACCTCGGCTGGTCGAAGGCATATTGCATGATGTACTTTACGCACTCGTCGTGGGTGGTCCTGTGGCCCGCTACCGTGTTGGCTCTGCGGCTGCAGAAGCGCGATCAGCCATGGGATCAGTTCTGGCGCAAACATTTGCAAGTCGTTCTGTCGACGGTCACGATGATCGAGCTGCAGATCATCAATGTCATTGCGCCGAGCGTGGCGAGGCGCGGCCGCCCCGTCATGTATCTCGCCCGAATGACCATTTATATCACCTCGGCGCTGACGATTGCCGGGTTGAGCTGGTACATTGCCGTGAGCCTCACTACGCCGTCTGACCTGACGGCTATTTACAATTGCAGCGCATTCTTCGCGTATGCTTTCTCGGTGCCGATTCTCAAGGAGCCGCTTCGCAAAGATAAATCCATCTCCGTGCTCATTGCCATTCTCGGCGTGCTCATCGTCGCCTATGGAGATACAGGCGCACCCGCCTCCGATGAGGTTTCATCGTCAGCATCGGGACCGAAGAACCCCGGCGCGGGATCTCGTTTTGCGGGTAATCTCATCATCGGCGTAGGCTCTGTGCTCTACGGTCTCTACGAGGTCTTGTATAAGCGCTACGCGTGTCCACCAGAGGGTGTGTCGCCCGTCCGCGGCACCGTCTTCGCCAACGTCTTCGGCTCATGCATAGGCTTCTTCACGCTCACCGTGCTCTGGATTCCCCTTCCTGCACTTGCTCAACATTGAGCGGTTCGAGATCCCTCAGGCATCAACGTGCTGGCTTATTCTCGTGGCCGTGTTGTCCAATGCCATTTTCAGCGGATATTTCCTCGTTCTCATCTCGCTCACGTCCCCTGTGTTATCCTCTGTCGCCGCGTTGTTGACGATTTTCATTGTGGCGATTGCCGATTGGTTCTTGACGGGCCAGCCGCTTAGTTGGGCGGCCATATTTGGGGGGTCCATGATTATCGTGGCCTTTGTTGCGTTGAGCTGGAGCACGTATCGCGAGATGATGGAGCACGAGGCGCATAAGTTGGCGGTGGATTTTACGGACGATGAAGATCTGGATTCCACGTCGGACGATAGTGATGATGACTAGGGTGTTGGTTTGTTCCGCGCCTTTTTTTTGTGCAACTGTTGGATTTATGCTTTTGGACTACAGAACAGGGTGTTGCAATGGGAGTTTGGGTGAATACATATGAGGGATCACAAATGCATTATAGACGGCGATTGACTTATAGAATACAATTTTTCTTTCTCAGTTCTGCCACCTTGATGGGAGCTAATTGTGCGTGAAGTAACAAAGCTACGTGTAACGACTAATGTGTAAACAACGCTGAAAATGTGTGACTGAACGTAATGACAGTCAGGGGCAACACTTGCGCATGACGTGTTCAACTTCCCCTTTCATTATACGCGCAATGGCAGCCAGGTCTTGCCTTCTCAAACATGAGATACGTTCGACTTATCATGGTCGTCCGACGTTGCAGTGTCGTCACCCCTCGGCACAAGACTTGCCTTGCGACCCGTTGCCAAGCTGGCCTTCCTCGAGTCAACTCCCTTCTCGGGATCAACCACTCCATGTCCAGCTTGAGCGCGCTGCACAAGCTGCGGGTTCTCTGCCTTGAGGCGGGCAAAGTTCTTCTCAGCCTCCCAGGTCCAGATGCTGTCGCTGGCAAATACGAGGTCCATTTCTTCGAGAGTACGCTGATTCGACTCGGGATACAGCGCCCAAACGATGAAAATGGTAAGGACGTTGACACCACCGAAGATGTAGAGCGTTTTCTCGTTGAGGCGATCGAAAATAGTTGGTAGAAGGAGAACCTAGGGAGCTATGAATTAGCACTTGCTCTTTGTACACTGCGCAGAAACTCGACGGTCTGAATACGTACACACCACCCGTTCCCAATAGACCAGCCCACAACGCCTCAGGCATTGCCCTTGGCACGAACTTGCAGCGGAAAAATCTCAGCAGGGTACAGTCACGGGACTGTGAGCCAAGTCGCTCCGAAGATGGCCGTGTAGAGGAAGACAAAGAATGTAGCTGCACCGCCGATTTGCGAGCGGTTTCCACTGTCACCCGCGTTGATGGTCGCTCGAGCGAGACCGCCGGCGACAAACATGCAAATGCCTTGGCCAACGGAGCCCCAGTAGAGAGTCCAGCGACGGCCTATTCTGTCCAGGGTGAAGACACAAATAAGTGTAGCAAACTGAAGGGGCATTAGTCACCTCTCTCCGAGGAATTGGCCAACCTGAACTTTTGCGTTGGGACTTACCATGTACGTAATATTGTTGACGCCGCTGACCCAGAGACGATCCGAGGCGCTGATGCCCGCTATGGTAAAGATCTGAGGGCCATAAATGGTTATACCGGCAATACCAATCCATTCCTGCAGAATCTGGAGCCAAATGACAAGCTGTACACGGCGGCCGGTGTGCAATTTGCCGGATCCGATGCCAAAGAACATGTGGAAGTAGCTCTGCTGATTAGAAGTCTCTTCTTCCAAGTTGCGAATGTTGATGATGTCCTGCAATTCCGCCTCAGCCAGCTCGCCCTCCTCGCCCTCACTTCCTCGAAGACGTTGCAGGATGAATCGCGCCTCATCTTCTCGCCCAACTTTGACAAGCCAACGTGGCGACTCTGGCATGAACCATATGACCATGAACAGGGCAATGAGAGGTACGATCTGGAAGGCAACAGGAAATCTCCAGATGAACGAGGAATTGGGGTCCTTGTACTTTGATGTGCCGCTGAAACCATGTTAGAGCCAGCTAGGAAGTCGACTCTGTTCTAGGGTTGAAACTTACAACTCGAGCCAATAGGCGACAACAACTCCAAAAATATTCAGGGTAAACTCTACGGCAACAAATTGGCCACGAGAGGTATAGGCTGCCGTTTCTGTGGCCCAGACCGGGGTAATGGCATTCAAAATACCAGTTCCGATGCCGTTCAAAACTCGTGCTGTCATTTATCGTTAACAAGCTGTGTCAAAACGGGTGACCAGTTAATATTTCTCAAACATACCACAAAACATCCAGTTCGCATTCTGCGCCGCAGATTGCAGGGCAGCAGCAAAAACACACCACAAGCAAGCCATCCCTATGGTCGCGATGCGTCCATATTTGTCGCCAAGCCAACCGCCGATAAGGCAGCCGACTAGCGTGCCCGGAAGATAATACACAGCGACCTGCTTGGCATTAACGGCTCTAATCCTTGGCATGACCACAATTGGAGGTCTTGAGTACTCACAATGCCTCCTTGTAACAGAGGCTTGTTCACAACAACAAGCTGCTGTTCTTCATCCCAATGACCGAAACCCATCAACTCGGCATAGTTGCGCGTGGTATTGACGCCACCCATCAGACCTTGGTCATAACCAAAGAAGAAGATGGAAATACCTGCCACAATGCAGACGGTATTGAGCAGAGACTGCTTGTATAGCTTATGGGCAACATTGTACTTTGCCAATGTTTCCTTTAGTTTCGCCATCCTGAGCAGAATTTCCTGAACATGAATTAACGACCCAAGAGGTTGGGCAAGGAAAAAGAAAAATCTGGGGTAGGTTTTCACGAATTGAGAATAAGGTTGTGTGTGGTGTAACCTAACGCTTTCAATGGCTCCAGAAGGGAAGAGACAGGACTCTTTAAATACCCACTTCAAATGAAACTGGAACCGCTCACCGTGAATAATATCCAACCAAGGATGGGTCGTCCTACGGGGAAGCCTGCTCACGAGACAATGAAGAAAGCAATAGTCTGGGGCCCCATCGCGTGTGGGTGGAATGAGTATGGGGAATCATGAACGACATCACCGGGGAAGAAGTCCGCTCGATCGGGGACATGGCATCAAGTCCCCCAGCATGCCAGCGATGGATGGGCAAAGTTATGACGATCGTTCGCAGCCAAAAGTGCCCGTTAAGGGCGGAAATTATGACCCGAGCGGCGCCACTGTGGGGGATGGTCCCAGAATGGCCGCCGCGACGCCAAAATGCCGTCGGCAAATGGGATGCCAAACTCTGGCGCCGGCGACTCGCCGAATCCTCCGTGATGCGCTCCAATCGCCACGACTCATGCCAACCAAGTCTGCACAAAACACGTTTTGGCTAGCCACTCAGCAGCTTAATTAAGCTTGCCATATCCCCGTCAATTCGGAATTGTGCAGACGCAAGCTCAGTTCCCCGAGGCCATGTCCCCGTCTTCCCCAGAATCCGCCACGAGGCGGGGAGCAGACGGCGATGCAGATCTCGAGCCAGGCGCCAAACGACAAAGGCGCAACACGGGCGAGAATAACGCCTCTGGTGTAAGTGACCTCTGAGATTTCATTGGACAAGATGAATTCAGGAATTGTCTCACATCCTGGTCGTTTCCGACTCAAAGAAATGAAGAAAACGCGCTTTCAATACAATAATGTCCCTCACACTAACAGCCCTTGTTGTGCTAGCAAAGCTCAAGTCGACGCCAAGCTGCTTGCCAGCCATGTCGTTTGCGCAAAATCAAATGTGACAAGCAACGACCGCTCTGTGGACTGTGTCAAATCAGTGGCCAGACATGTGAATACATCGGGGAAGCTCAAGAAAAGATCAGGTAACTCTCTTCTCGTGCTTGACGCGTTTCAAATAATTGCTGATATTGACCCGACACCTCACTGATAGCCTCGAGGCAGCGACCGCTAAGTTACTAGATCGGTTTGATCGGTTGCAACAGGAATTCGACGCTGTCAGAGCTGAGTTGATCACTCAAAGACGTATGCCTGATCCATCCCATTGTGGAAGTTCACATGAGCCGTTCTGATATTAATTCTTCTCTAGCTGTATCGTCAAGATTTCGGCCAGGCACTGAAAGACGTGCAACGGAGGATTCCCTCGGCTCTGCACGGACACTGCCTCTGTCAACGTCCGTAGAAGCATCCCGAGACTTTCTTCAGATACCTCCTCACCGAGCAAGTACCGACACGGTCCTTCAGTGGGAAATTTTCAAAGACAAGTACCCTGCCAATGCTCTCATTGGGGCCTTGTTTAGCCCAGATCATAACGATGTCTGCCCGTCCGGCGATGCCACGTCTGGCCTCAACGATGATCTGATTACCAATGCCTCTGGACTCACACCCTTGGACGAGGAACAAATTCCGGCGCTGATCGATAGATTCCTTCAGAATGTACATACAAAGAACCCCATACTTGATGTTGAGGCCCTTGTGAAACATGGGCGAAAGTGTGCAGAACAAGGTGTCGGTTGGGACGGGCGGTCCTGTCTGGTGTTGATGGCATGTGCTCTTGGGTCTGTGGCTAAGCCATTCAACAGATCTGTTGACCTCACGGCGACGACAACACCGGCTGCATATTCTCCAGCCAGTGAGACATACTTGGGCGCGGAGTCCGTCTCGTCAGCTAAGCTGTACGCTAAGGAGCTGCGGCAAGGCGATTCCTGTTTCGCGATGGCTTGTCGACGCTTAGGCTCGTTGAAGTACTCGATGCTCGGAGCACAATGCCACTTCTTTGCCGGAGGTTTGTTTTCCGTTTCCTATTTAATTCTCTTCTGTTTATGCGTCGTGCTAACCACAACCGTCGTTAGTGTATCTCATGTATACTTTACGGCCGATGCTATCATGGCACTACTTTGTGCATGCTTCCATTTTCTGTCAGATGTATCTTAAGATGACACACGGGCTCTCTGGAAACTTCACAGAAGTCTTTAGGGCCCCCAAACAACGATCGACACCAAATGACCGTAAATCGCGGCGCCTCGAGCAAAGCCTGTACTGGTCTTGTTTCAAGTCGGAGTGCGAATTCCGAGTAGAATTACCTCTTCCACAGTCAGAAATCAGTTTGGGAGAATACCCGGATCTCTTTCCGTCACCTCCCTCACCAGTGGCTACGGACAACCAAAGAATCCCGTCCGGGACGCCCACGTATAGCGTCTCGTCCCCTCAGGTCGATGAAGCAGCCGAGTTGCGACAACATGCTGTCAGCCTCTGTAACGAAGAAGAGAGTTGGTACTATTACCTCACTGAAATTGCTCTCCGTCGCATCGGAAATCGTATCATCAACACCTTTTTCAGGCAGCACAGAGCAACATGGCTGAACATAAAGCCAATTATTCGTATGGCTCGTGAATTTGAGGCCCAGGTATCTTCCTGGTCGGCCCATCTACCTCCAGTCATGCAACACTATGAAACGAACTTCATAATTCGAGCGTCACAAGGGCGGCAGCAGGGCGCAGGAAGTCATGTCTCGAGAGAGTTGATCTGGGCAATAGACAACAGACTACTCGAGATGCAAACGTGGCTGTATCAGCCGATTCTCTACTTCTTCATTCACTTCGCTGATGATGAGCTGGTAGAGCGCATCACCAGCTCAGCGGCTGCTGCAGCAAGTCGGCCACAGCCTCGAATAAGTAGCCTTTTGAATCCATATTCACCTACACCTATGGAAGCTCCTAGCCCAACTGCCTTGACACGGTTTGAAGACATGACCGATGATGAAATGCAAGCCCTCCACTCCCTCATGGCATCTGGAGTCGACTGCCTCCTGAAAGCTATTGATGTTCGCGCCCGGGGACACAGGCATCACGGATTGTGGTACGATTTTCGGAGTATCATGTGTGCGTCTCTCATCCTGCTGGCATTTGTGGAGAGTGGTCGCGTGACGTGGATTCCGGGAGGCGCAAAGACCCTCTGGGGAGGAGACGATTCTCCTGGATACATGGTTCCTAAATCAACTCCTATCGGTGGGAAGATAGGTAAAGTTCTTCGTCAGTTCGACTTTTGGGCGGATGAGTGCCCAGATCTCTTGAGATACAAGAATATCCTTGATCCTCTCACAAGGGATGCCAGAAGCTCCTGCATGCAGGGGTATGAATAATGATGTTCTGGATTGTTCCTTGCTCGAAAGAGAAGGGAGAAATGAGTCGTTGGCCACTTCTCAATCTTGCATGGCATAGCCGCAAGGCAACTCCGCACATGGACCGTGTATTGGGAAGTGAATGAACAGTGGTTGGCAGCTGCTGGGATTCCTGACGGCTGCGAGCTCTTGCCATACGGAGCAAGGCAGGCACCAAGATTCACAAGTCTAGCGACAGCTGTTCGACTCGCTTCAGAACTTGTTTGTTTTTCTTCCCATTCTCTCTATAAATACTGTTCATAGTTCCCGTCTTTTGACAGTTCACCCGGCACTTCAAGATTGTATTCACCATTTCATCGCTTGACCCGCAACATCACTCCACGTTCCTGCCATGGAGAAGGCAACACATTACTCGGCCCTCAAAAAGTTTTCCAACCCGACAGTCAAGGATATCCAAAATGGTCTTCAGCAAGTTCAGGAAGAAGACATCAAAGTGTATCACGACTCATACCTAAGCGGGTCGCTGGTGTCTTGTGTCCTTCATGAGCTACCTATGCTCGAAATCGTGCATTCGTCCGATATCAATGTATGCTACAGCAATGCCAGGGTCTGTGACTGCCACACCGAGATTGTCATCGAAAGACATTCCCGCGAATGGGCTCGAAACTACATGGGCTACCACACTGGCGAGCGATGCTACGTTTTTGCGGGCCAACGTCGCCTCATCGACCAGTTTCTGGAGCTTACAGCTTCGTTATTTAGCAAGGGGCAGGTTGAAACAGCATTTATACAACCCGGCCCACTCCAGATTCCCATCGAAGGCTTAAATCCTGGCCTCAACTACGAGCAATTTGCGGCATATGTTGAGAGTTGGGATTGTATTCTGTTCTTGCCACCGGGACTCCATGATCCATTGGCGTTGGATAATACCGCATCGCAGAAGAAGGTATCCCCAGAAGAAATGTACGGACCGGCTTCGTACGGGCTGCTAGTGGAGGTTTCGTCGGCCGATCAACAGCAAACACCGCGATCGTTAGTCAGATCCTCAAATATCTCCGGTCCGAGCGAGCCGAACAGAATGATCACACTCCCTGTGCGCGAGGATTCTGGCCGCTATGCACTTCGACAGAGGAAACTCAGCATAAAGTACAACTGAGGTATTGGCGGGTATGTCGCTCGAGTGGAAAATAGGAAGAGTCAGGTTCTGAGAAAGGGCAACTCGAATGCAAGTCTTGTACATTGTCATGGTAATGAGCCGAAGCAGAGGAGCAGGCTTTCTTGGAGGGTGCATAATTATGTCGTCTAAAGTGGTAGGATGCATCATTCTATATAATTACAAAGGCGTTAAATCTGTCGTTTACAGATCGCATTCTGACTTGTCCAGCTGAGTGACAGTAGCTTCGACACGACCGAATTCCACAGCGCGTCCATTCGTCAGGGCGTTCATGGCCGTTTGACCAATATTGAAGCCAGTTCCAGCGTGATCAATGGCCAAGACCTTGACTCTGTTTCCCTGGTACTCCAAAGCCCAGCAAGTTCCACAGCTGGGGGAGTTCCAGCCGGCAATGGCAGCAGCACCGCCGATGTTGGGGAAGTTGGGCAAAGAGCCCTGTGTCGGGTATTTGGGCATGAGACCGTACTGTCCATCAGAGCAGGATACTTCGCCGAGAGATCGGTCGGCTCTATCGTAACCAGCGTCCCAAGATACTGTAAAAATGTGAGCACGGAATACGGTATAGAGTGGGCTCTCAATTTGACTGACCCTGAACTGCGGAAGCAGAGACGGCCATGATGGCAGCAGCGATGATGTTGGAGAACTGCATTGTGAAGTATTTCGTAAACGAAAGTGGTGAATTAGTGTAAGTATTAGATAATATCTGAAATGATGAGGAATGTTCAAGCTGAATGAGGATTCTCTGGAAGCCACCCCAGGGACCTTATATACATTTTCGCGAGCTATGCAACTAATACCTATCACGAGCCTCCATCGTTACGGCATCATGCGTCGCCTACAGCACCCGTATTTAGACACACACTAAGCGGCATCCTATGCATCGCACGACACAAGCATAAAGCGTCCGGGGCTGAATGCCACCTACCAGCCATTATGCCGGTAGCATACACGTCACCCGGGCCATCGGGTAGCGCTTAGGTTTTGACATGGCCGAAAAAAGAAACACGCTTCTTCGTATTCCAGGACCCGCTGCGGGCACATACTGTATATCAGATTTACGGTGATATTATAGTACTGCGCTGCTTATGGGCTGTGCGTGTCTTTGCTTGGGCCTACTTGGCATTGCAGAAAGGAGCGGATTGGTTGTGTGTGATTATTTTTCTCGTATTCTCGGCCTGCCTGTCTGGAGAAAAAAAATCGTGGCGCGCGGCAAAGGGCGGTGGCCACATGGGTTAGTGATCGACGGGGAAGTGCTCGTGTCATGCGGGACTGGGGACTGTGCGGCAGTGGGGTGCTAGCTTGCGTGGATTGTTTATTCCCAGTGAGATTCTTTTTCTTGTTGGTTATTGTGTTTGTGTATTGTAGCCTAGGAAGGATTTCTTTCTCACCAAGGGACAAGGGAGTCGGGCCGGAAGGGAATCTGGTGTCGATGCACAGGATAGACCCTGTGCGGTGCATTATGAGATGGATTCTCGACAATACCTGGGCACTGGGAACGGGATGGACGGAAGGCTGTCGAAAAAGCTCGGCTGATGCCAATGAAGTCATCGGGCTGTGCAAACAGAGTTGAGCCCCAGCAATCGATCCGCGATTACGATGCGATGCTAGCGCCGTCATCTTGGCAAGGGTCTTTGACGATTGAGATCGGGACTCGGCAGCTAAAGAAAGAAACCACCAATTTAGCTACATCGGGCATTTGAACCACAATTGACGAAAAAACGGTTTTTAGGACGCCTCGTTGGCCCTGAGGCTACCATTATCGATGGTCCGAGTCGCCATCATCACCATCTTGTGCGATGCGGGCGATTCTGCGTCGCACAGGTTACATGCACGACAAACGCTTTCCTGGGACGCATGAGATCCTACAAGCTTGTGCCCCGTGCCACTGCGTGATTAATTTCCCGGCTCCTGATGGGATCCTGTCCTTTGCCAAGAACATATTGCTTGCATCAGGGTATCATGAGCGTTACACAACGTCGTATCAAACGCAGACTGTTTGTTGCGAGAAGGGTGTTTGCATTCTAGAAGATGTCTCCATTAGCCACTCCGGCTGAGTGCTATATTGCCAGGGAAATATCGCTGAAACACACAGTTGTGACAAGGCGCCGTTTGTCAAGAACATTACTGTTCCTAACTTCATGAACAGCGTCGAGAAGGCAAATACAAATTAAATGAAAATATCGCAGAAGAGAAAAAAGAATGCCAGCGCGAAGAAAATAATTCTAGTTCCAATGCAACATCATGAAATCTCTAACAGCAACGCCCCTTTCATAAGCACAAGGCCAGCTGTTCTCATTCGGTCACAAATCAGCGATCCTTTATTTGCTCACTCAATATTCTACTTTCTGCCTGCCTGTATTGCCTTCCCATTGGACCGATGTATCGAAACCTTCCCAAATAGAAGTAACTGCTACGGAGATCGACGACGAAACTAGACACGAAGGAGTTGCTTCCAGTGGATTCTGCACCGAAGAATGTAATATGAATGGGTATATACATGGGGCTTTTAAACTCCTCATATTAAGTACCTGCATTTGCCGAGAGGACAGAAATAACTATACAATTAGTGGCAATCCTTCGTCATGAGTCGTAACTTAGATCTCGAATCGTGAAAAGTAGGTTAATTGCCTCAATATTGGCTGCCAACAGTCAAACATTGTCCCGGCGGACTTACTTCCATCCCTGCCATTGACCTCTGTCGACCGGAGGCTCCGTCGTCGAAACCACAGCTGCTCGTTGACCTGCGCGATGCCCTCGTCCGAATGGGCTTCTTCTACATCCAGAAGCACGGCATACCGGACCAAGTACAAGTAAGGGCAATTGAATAATCCAATGACCTTACCATTTGTCCTCTCGAGAAGAAGCTCGAGGTAGAAACTATTACAGGCAGCCCAGTTCCTTGGGTATAGCCGTTCGGATGCGGAACGGACGGCTCCCAAGGTTGATCGCACCGAGTCATCTGCGGTACGAATATACTTTCTCGCAGCTATTGACAGGGAAGGGCTTGGACAGGTCCTGACATGGATCTAGGCTGCCGCGGATTCGGACGCGCCTGGCGCAGACGAGCCGGTCTACATGAACCTACAGGGTCCAAGTCAGGTAGGCAGACATCTACCGCTTACCCAATCCGCTACGGACTCATCCGCTAATTGCGCATCGTGGCTAGACGAAGTTCTCCTGTCTGTATTTCGCTACCGCACCCACGTCCACTTAGTAGCGAACAGTTTCACGCCGCTCATCGCAGAAGCTTCGCCATCCCGCCCAGTTACTCGAACCAATTTTCATTCACGGACCATTCTTACGGCTCAAGATTACAAACTATCCTCCTCCTCCCTCTAACTCTTTGGAGACTGTTCAGAAAGTCGCCCCCCACAAGGATGATGTCTTCATGACATATCTCCTCCAGGGCGAAGAGCATAATTCTCTCGAGATACAGAGCAAATCAAGTTCTGGACTCGTGCCTTCCATCCCGGGGACAACTCGTCGTGAATATTGGGCGGCCCTTGAAAACCATTTCAGAGAACGTGTGCACGGCGACAACGCATCGAGTGTTGATCATACAGGATGGGTTTACAGACCGTGGTGGTGGAAGGTTAAGTTCTGGGTTGTCGTTACCTTTCTTCCAGCACGTGGAGTTGAATTTACAGCCTCGTGATATGTACCTTGACGTACCGGAAGAAGTGAGAAAGTGATTGGACGGCGATGTAGTGACATCTGATGCAGAGACATTCTTCGCGGGCATGTTCGATGGCGCCGTGGGAGACTCGGTGTTTGTGAGGAATTTGATGAGTGTCCGGGACGTGGCCAAGGTGTGGTAAGTAGAGCAGTTGCCTTTGGCGTTGAAATTGTAGGAGTTTGGATGGAAGAAAAATGGTTTTGTCTGCGATCTAGTTGCGGTAAGTAGCGATCAGGTTTGCATCGAAAGAGAAGCAAGGTGAAAAACGCTCATCCGATTTTATTTCCCGTGCCAGATACTACTGGCAACATGTCTAGATATTATGCCGCTCTGCGCCTAACTTACACATCTATGTATATGCCCAATTTTAGTCTCCTCGTGATCGGTGCCGGATCGAAGCTTTGAGGACGTTCGCAATGTTGTCGTACAATTTTCTTCAACTGTTCTAAATCAGGAACTCATCCCCCGCAAAATGTTTCAAGACTATCCACCCCTCGTCGAACGACTTCTTGTCCATGCGAACGATGATGGCGGCATGACTGTGTCGGTGATTGTGAATCCACACAGGGTATTTCCGCCATTTCAAAGTATCCAAAGACCGAATCATTTCGAACTGGTGCGGTGTCAACGCAAGTGTTGGCTGAGTGGGCGTAGAAAGCCGTCTCTCCCGCTGTATCAACCGTCTATCCTCCACGCTCATTACGTCGGCCTCGTCTTCGTCCTCGGTCGCCAGGTATTCTTGGTTTTGCGAGCTGTTGAGTGCCTCGTATGTGTTCTCGACCTCCTCGCGCAGCTCCTTGATCAGAACAGGCACCCGGTAGCCGTCGAGGCTAACGCCAGCTTCGCCTCTCTCGTATACTTTGATTCGTTGGGAAGATCGGATATTTTGGATGACAGAGTTGCAAAGATAGGCGAGAACACCGATGGGGACAAAAACGGCGACGGAGATCATGAACGGTATTCGCTTGACCCAATTGACGATGGACCCGGTGACGGAGGAGAATGTCGCGGGGCCGCGAAGTTTCGGTGGCAACTGGACTGGATTCTGGGGATCCAAAATAACCCCGCCGTATCCTGCTAGGGAATTGACCCTGATAGAATCCAGCTTGCGGTATGGATCTGTCTTTGTTATGCCAGTCGTGTAATACACCGCGCTTCTGTCGTTAATGATATTGGTATAGAGCGTGTGTCTCTTAAACTTTCGCAGACCCATCATGAAGATTGAATTCGGCTCGGCCAGCACAGAGAGAAGTGGTCGTCCGGTATCGCGGAAAGAATCTATAGTAAATAATTGTCTTCCTGACATGGATAAGGTTCGGGCACCCATGACGTTCCAGATGTGGTTGTGCCAGCCCTTGAGTGGTGTCCGCACACCAAGGTGGGGGGATGCGAATGTTGTGAAATTCTATTTTCGTGAAGAAGACTGTTAAGATACATTGCATGATGGATTGGGATATGGCGTTCTGGGAAGGGAGAGTGTCATACCATGCATTCGAGGTTATCCAAGATACCTTTGGCATACAGCAAACCGACGGCATATCGACAAACCAGGCCGCCGAGAGAATACCCAACGATGCTGATCTTGGTGATTTTCCCGCCGCTCTCTTGTACAGCGCGTAGCTCCTCCTCGATCTCGGAGCAGATGCGCTCGCCGCCACGCTCAATGCCATCATAAGTGAAGCTGCCAATGTTGCGCTTCGCAAACAAAAGACGCAATTCACTAAAAGGATACAAGTCGCGCAGGCTCTTGGCCACATTTCTCATATGGTCGGGATTACCCCATAGCTATGACATACAAAATTACAGTGTAAGTATAAGAGCGCGACGAGGATCAATGTTTCTATGGCTTTGCTGAGGTACTTCTCATCAGAGCAGAAAAGTCCTCAAAACGAACAACGGTAGGGAAGGACAGGTCGCACCAAGCACACTCACCCCGTGAACAAGCACGCACAAGTGGTCCGCAGAGGAAGTGCCACCCTCATACTTCGGATAGGTCGGAGGCGCCATGGTCAGAGGAGGAAATCCCTGAAGAAGAGGAGGGCTCGCGATACGATGTCTGATGTAGGCCGTGAGAGAGGACACTGAAGCGGACGGCCAGACACGTAGGGCTGGTCTAAGAGGAGCCCAAAGCGAAGACCAGGACCCCATGCAAGGCAAAGTTGCTTAAGTACAACATTTGAAGGCGGGATAAGGGTGTGATAGACACTTTGGCTCAGGGCGTCGTCTCTGGTGAGAGCGGCGAGGTGTGTGAGGCGCGGGCAAGGGGATGACGCACTTGGGGGATTCTGGTCGGCTTTAGGGGCTGGGGTTCGGGGGCTCCATGTACCAGCTCCGGCGGATTTGGCCTGCGCAGTGACCTAAGCCCAGTCCCCTGACGAGCCTTGCACGGCTGCCACGCGCCGCAACTGCCACAGATTCACGCGCGACGCAGCCGAGGCTCCTTCCGATAAGCGATTCGAGAACGTGGGTCAGACAGGAACAACCCGGTTTTTTTCTTCCCCTTTCCCTTCCAGTCAACAATTACTCCAAGAGTGGATGCCACTGCCCCCAACAAATTAATTTGGCAGCTCTGATCGGATGACAATGGAGTAAGCTCATTGTTACCAATTGCATCCATTCGATGAGAGTTGAACTCACAATCTGATAAAACGCTTTAATCACATGGCACCCATCCAAGACAAGACAACGCATGCAAAGGAGCAACATACCAAATCATCAAATGAGATGCCCCACGGAGTCCCCATATGCCCAATCCCGTCCGCCATGCAACAGCCAAACACAATCGTTCGCTAATCCTGTCCGAATCGAAGTCACCGTCATCTGCCAGACCTTCTGTGCTGGCAACCTCGGTAATGCAAATTGCAGCGTGAATCTGAGCTCCCTGCCGTGGCTCATTCGAGCACGGTCGCCCCATCTCTAAGCTCATATTATTCTTCCTCTTTGCCTTCATCTCACGGATTTACAAGACACCGTGTTGCATTGTTGAATTTGCATTGACAACTACGTTGTGAGTGGAGTACTTGTGCTCAATGTTAACTCAATACGCGCCGTATAATGAGAGCCGCTTCATATTCCGCTAGTTCCGGTCGGGTCATCGATTTGACAATCGGCCATTTATGCCCAGACAGAATTAAAGTATCCGGATGCCGTGGGTGTAACATGAAGCAGTAAGCTGGCCACTTAGCATGTGGGAGACGTCGTCCTGCCCTTGGAAGGCAGGCATCTTGTAGATTTGAATTCTGTCTGGACTGCTCCTCCGAAGCAAATGTAAAAGTCCCACTGCGCAGCATCGCCATTGAGCTTAGGCTAGATATACAGCTTCAAAGGGCGCCATATTATGCTGAATCTGTGCTTGTCGTCTAAGGTCCTGTATTTCTGCAGTATTAAGATGGCCCGAAGTGGCATACTGTCAGCATCGCTCCAGGCTTTTTGCCATTCAAGAACGCACCATCAGGGACAGCGAATTGAGACCGGGTTTCACCTATCATCCTCGAGTTTTTGATATGGTCACCATTTTTCATGAGTAAATATACCAGCATCGACATGGTAATTCATACAATTCTGCTACCAGCCTTGTGTTTGGGGAATCCATTTCGCACTGCTGCGATGCCACCTGTCGGTTCATACACCTAGCGCCTTTATTCTGGAAGGGATTACAATGGAATGCTGGTTCTTGATAGATTGGCTTCTGGATCCCTCATAGTAGAGCACCATCAAGAGGAGCAATTTTGTTCCCGAAGGGCAGGGTTTTGCATGTATCATCCACGTTTGTCGACCTTGTAAGTTGACTCCATGAACTATACTTCAAGACGTCAGTAGGTTTTCTGCAGAGATACATGTGTTTCCGTTTCATGCATGTGTTTTTCTGATAGCCCGAGCAGAGCATTTGATCGGAGCTTCAGTGGTCCTTAATTTGTACTCTCGTTGATACTATTCAGCACCAGCCCAGTAAAACCGGAACGCTTATCTTAGGGAACCGTCGTCACGATAAATGATTCCACATGTCGAAAGCAGTGGAATCAACGAATGTTCCGTTTCCTGGAATTTGGCAACTGATATTGTTGTAAAGGCGGAAACAAGACCTCGCCTTGTTCACTGTACTGCTCTTTCAAGCTCAATCCCGATTCCATGGAGGTTGGACGACCTTGTTGCAGCCATTAGAAGCCAAGGCTGGACGACCTGAACTGCCGATTACCATGATTCTCCGCAGAGTCAGAATCGATGCTGATGTCAAGCACTTACAGATACTAACAGCCGAAAGTGAGATCAGGCATAACGCCGCCAGTCCAGCTCTCCGTAAAAGATGTCTTGCTGAGTTTTGCCGGAGTCGCTCGCAGACGTAGACTTGACAGTAATTTGACAATGATTTGGTGGATCGTAAAAATAACGGTGGCGTTGTACCTGCATGTGACTATTGAAGCTCGCTCACGTCAACGCTAACCAAACTGGACATTTAGCCAGTGCTTACAGCGTCCTGGTCGCGTAACCTTGATTTGATGCTTGCGATAATTACCTTCCAATTCTGGGTCAGCATGCCCGCATGCATTCGGACCCGCGAATCAAGGGTTCTTTTTCGCTTAAGTACAGAACTGAGATTGAAGTGTCAAGCCTAACAAAAGACGGCTGCCGCGCCTCTTTTCGTATTCCCCTCTTCACCTCTCACAGCCTTGCATCTGAACCAACAGATATGCATCTCATACAGGCAGCCATAAAAGATCCTGCTTGGTGCACGCGTCACCATCCAAACCAACATCTCCTCTCACGCCTCTTTAAAATGTAGAGAATCATTGCATTCAGCGTACATGCGGAAGAGACTGGCCACGACGCTACTAAATCCCGTTCTATAACATCAACATGGCCGCTACAAGAACTGCAGCACCATCGGTGTCTGCTCCGAACGCGACGCAGCCTTTGACCACGCCATTTATTGCCCCGACAGGCTGCAGTAACCAATTTGAGAGCCCATACATCGCAACACAGTCCAGCCGCGGTGACGCCATCGCGCTTCTTCAAGTTGCGCTGTCTGATCCTCGCCAACATCCTACATGCCAACCAGCTGGATGGAACTCCACCTCAACGGAGATCTTCCTATCATTCAGACCAGCGGTCTGTCCCAGCGGTTGGACAGCATATGGCTTAGGAGTTACACACTTGGGGCTAGATATAGGGCCGATATCTCTAGCCTCATGCTGTTCCAAGTGCGTCCCAGCGCCATCTTTCATCTCGTCAACCTCCTTTCCGAGCAATACGCTAATTGCATACTACGAGCTGTACATAACAGTGGGTTTACATTGTCCTATATACCGCCTCCACCAACGACGAAATATTTGGGTACTATGTGCGTCCAAATTGAAAAGGTTCCAGCCAACCTCTCAACATCATTTAGCTTGCCTATCATCAGCGTGCGCGCCCACCATCCATGGATAATACGCTGGGACAGCTCCGATGTGACGACGCTTACTCCGCCTCCCCCAAGCCTTGATGACTGCTTCTACACTCAGATTGCCACCTGGGTACCTGGGTCCAGCGTTACGTCTCGGGAACCTTGCGATCCATGGAATGATGGTGCAGATCGATGGAAATGGACCGATAGGCCATTCCTGATTTTTCTGATCATCGGAATGCCTATACTTATTGTCCTGAGCATTCCGCTCTGCTATTGGTATTACTGCATACGTCCTGGAAGAAAGAAGAGGGGGCCGAGCGAAAGAGACTGCAACGCTTAGCGCAGGAGCAAGAACAAAGAGCAATCGCTGCTCTGGGAATCGACACCAAGAATCCAAACCCGGACCCCACACTAATCGTGTTGCAACGCCTATAACTTCGATTGCTGCACTTCAGATTCAACTAATGGAGGCATTTTAGTGATAATGTTTAATGTTTAAACTGAATAATGACATGGACAGTGTAATAATGTGAGCCTAGAGACAAGTAAAACAAGTAGCAGAAGTCTGCTGTGTATCCTCAAAAACCGCTCGAAATAATACAATTATCGACTAAAGTAATGGGTTGGCTGTTACAGAAAAGGTAATTTGAGTGACGTTGCAAAGTGTGGGGATTAGTCGGCTCCTGGTCCGGCCACTCGCAATAACCGGCCACTTGTGAGCGGGCTCGGGAGGAATATGTGGATTACAACCCGACCATCATGATATTCCCGTCTACAAGAAAGGTCTGTGACCTCGGGGCGGGTTAGTTGATGAAGCTATCGAAGGCTGGCTGTGCATGAGATGTGAGGCTACCACTGCACCTATAAATCGACGACTTCAAACATTAATCAAGCTTGTCCTATCCGCAATGCCGATGTCCAGTTGTTCTTGGTAAAACAAACGAACACCAACATGGTGTCACTCTCCGCGGCCGTCTTCGCCGCTGCCACAGTCCTCTCCGGCTATCTCACATCGCTGTGTCTCAGCCCTCCCAACGCCAATCCCGATAAAGACTGGAGCAATGACAGCATTCGCTTCATTACTCACCCCGCTCTCATCGTGCTCGGCCGAGTTGTCGCCTTCGTCATCCCTTTGCTTCACGCCATTGTAGTTCTTCTGCTGGACAGCAGTGACGGCGCAGCCTTCCAGCATCCACAATTGAACCTGGACCTATTCCGATGGACATGGACTTCGTCACTTAGCCTCTTCCTGTTGGTCTGCGTCGGCGCACCGATACGACTGGCTGCCTTTGGCGCACTCGGCAGCCGTTTCACCTTTAGCCTTGCACCGCCCAATGAGTTGAATCCGAAGGGGATATATGCCTACATCCAACATCCGAGCTATTCTGGCATGCTTCTCATTGTGTTCACTTTCCACTTGTTGTTCTTCCGATGGGACGGTTGACTCGCGTACTGGATCCCGCAAAGCGTGTTTCACCAACTGAGCGGCTGGGGCCCTGTGTGCTACGTAGCGATTTGTAGCTTCTGTACCGTGTTGGTGGTTATGCGAGTTTCCGACGAAGAGCAGATGCTTAAGGAAGTCTTTGGCAAGAAATGGGTCAATTGGAATAAGAAGACAAGTCGGTTCATTCCAGGATTATTTTAGACTAGCTACAACGGTTAACCTAGACGAGAATACAAAGTCACAAGATTAAGATGCGTCATTTGTAGGTTTACCCAACGGGCAACCCTTTCCTTCGAGCGTAACAACAACAGCCGCCAAAAGGTGAACTTACAACAGGCCGTGCCGAAATGATCCTCTGTTACGACATCTTCGTATTTGCAATTCAAAAGAGGGGACTTCTTGTACAAGAACAGCTTGAAAGTAGGAACAGCGCCGAAGTTGAAGTAGCGAGTGATTCTAATGCAATGACCGTGTACCAGTGAAAAGGCAGGTTGTGTATAAACTATTGGCAGACACAAGGCTCCGTGTTCACCTCCAAAAATAATGAGTATGAGAATTGTAATCGACGACAGCTATGGTTCACAATGGAATTGAGTAGCTAGGACGTCCAGCCAACCCTTGCATGCCGTTTTTTTGTTCCAACTACCAACAGTACAGGCATGCATCATCTTGCTAGTGGGGTCTCAGGCTGCCACTGGCATTCACGCAAGTTCTGGGGGTCGCCCATTGTATCAGAGAATTTTTGACAAACGACGACCGTCCTCGAATGCCAACACGACCTAAAGTTGCAATGAGACTGATATTGCAGCTATAGACGCATGACGCTTAAATCCCCGTAGTCGACGAAGTTCAGAACAAAGACAGATACCGTCTGCGGCTACGAAAACATTAGAAGTTATGGATCAGTGCCCGAAATACAATATAGCTCTCTGAGAGACACAGGAAAACAAGGGTGACTGCAGGCTCATCATACGAACAGACAACGGTTGTGTATCTTACTGCAAAATTTCGCCGTCTCATTTCTACTGATCCCCTTTGGTGAAAGAACATTACTACAAATGCATCAACTTACTACGCTCGGAGGAGGAAGACGAAGATTTCTGTATTGAGGATGCCTGTGAGTGGCTCTCGAAGCCTTTTCAGCCTCTCATCGCGCGACTGGCCACAGGAGCGTCGGTCGAGGCGCAAACAGGGCCGCAAACTCTAGCTCAGTATCTGTTTCCTCCCGAATTCGCATGCTCGCTTACTGCTGCTGATGAGGTGTTCGAAGCACATGAGCTCTCTGGGGACCACAGTTGGGCCAAACCCTTGATTCCCGTAAATAAGAACTTTTTGGACTACCTCCATGGCTGGACGCGATTCTATCATCCATCCGACGTCAACCTATGCAACGAAAACCTACTTATCAAAAGCCCCGAGCGAGTAACACTGGTAGACGAAAATGGAGACCGCGTCCAATACTTCCTGAAGACATTCGGACATGGATTAGAGCAGGCGAAGACGGAACTCATGGCTCACAGAAGCATCGCGCAGGCAGAGTTACCTCCACCTCCAAAGGCATATATATGTCGCCTACATGGGGTCGTTCGAGATGAACACACATTAGTGGGTATGCTCTTCCCCTGGATCAACACCAAGGGTTATCTGTCGGAATGGGAGGCAAAGAAAGCCTCATGCGAGCTAAGACAACGCTGGGTAGCCCAGATCAGCAGCACTGTGAAGAGTCTTCACGAGCGAAACATTATTTGGGGCGATGCGAAGGACGAAAATGTATTGATCGACATGGAAGACAACGCGTGGCGTATTGACTTTGAGGGAGGTTATACCCAAGGATGGGTTGATAAGGAAAAGGCAGGGACGAAAGAAGGCGATATGCAGGGTTTGTCGAAGATGCTGTCGTTTCTTACTTAGTATTGCTGTGCTTTCATTGCCTCAGGCGGACCTGAAACTTCTGGTGGTTGGCTCATCATGGGACCTCTGGAACCAGAAGATAGCAAAATACATTGCAACCTTTAAACAGACTCAAGTACAATCATTGATTAGAAAGAAGCCGGGTACAAATTTTGAGCAGGAAGACTCAATCTCCCCCAACATGCATCATAGTTCATTGCAGACCGTTGTCCTCTGTTGACATTGAGAGGTGCGTACTATGGCTCACCGCGCGCCGGATTCCTACGCTAATAGCTTCCGAACGAAACATTCTCGACCTGACTGACTTAATGATAGATGTGCGATCGTTCATGTAGTCAATGGGGCCCTCAGGATGCTTTCTGGCGAGATCTGCGGCAAGCCTCGATGATGCTCGACCAATGAACCCTGGATTCGATGGATGCATAAATAGTATGAGAGCAGAACAAAATGTTGTAAAGACAAGATCATATCCCTGATCTCAACTTGCTTGAAAGACAAAGCTGTAGCGCTGGCCCACTTTTAAGCGCATCTGTGACAAGGGAACTCAGACCTCCAGTCTTGATGACCTAGCCTTTGAACTCTTCCAACTTCGTTCGCAAGCAGCGATAGATACAAAACGGCGGATGGTTTAGTTTTGGAATTTCGCTGGCACGGAGAAGCGAAATTAAAAAGGAAGAGATCGCACCACTCTTCAGCGCCGATGACAGATTTGTCCTAGGTTTGGTGGCCTTGATCAAGAACATGTGTCCCCCCCAGCGCCGTCATTTGCCATCATGAGTCTGTCACTCAAACACATCCCATGCCCGGCCGGCAATTCTTGCACTGCATTTCAATGTATCTTTGGCCATGCCTCAGACAAAGTGACAGAGGCGGTGGTGCCCCAGCCAACGGTGCCCCAGCCAACTCAGAAAAGCAGCCGTGAGCGCTCACCGGTCGATGAGAATTCACCACAAAAGCGCCTCAAGACGGCTCAACATGACACTCAAGCGCAATCAAGGCCATTGTCGAATGTCGAAAACACAAACAAAAATGCCGAAGGAGTGCAAGATACCAAATCAGTACTGCTCACAGCTACAAAACCTGTGTCACCACCGCCTATCCGAAGGAATATCAGGACAGCTGGCGCGAATTCGAATCAGGCACCCTCACCGCAGAGGAACCTCGCAACCTCCAAATCTACCAGCTTGATTGCAGCGAGTAATGGCAAGCGTCCTGGATCAATAGCTGCTGATTCAGTTAAGAAAAGGAAACCCGAGTCACTAAACCCCCGCTTACTCAAGAAATCGCCTGCAAGCCATGAGATTCGACTTAAGCTTCTCAAAATGCTGCACGCAGAGTTCACACGCCTGAATAAAGAGCTCAAGGCTTTGGAGAAGGCAGGAGGGGGGTCGAGCCTCGTCATGTCCGACCAGGACCTCATCTTTAAAGCTTTGGATGATGAACAGGCCACTGCACTCGAGAAACCAGCTGTGTATGCGAACGTTATGAAGAATAAGGTTATGCAGTACAAACGAATGAAGGTATCCCAATGGAAAGAAGAGCGCATCAAAGAGTCTCCGTCTTCCAAGGAAGCAGACATCAGAGCTGTCAAACCGAAAGAAATCGAGACGGGACTAACGACCGCCCAAGAAATCACTATACTAAAACGTCTCGTCACAGACGTGACAGGTCTCTCAAACCAAGGATATGTGTCGTCAGTGCCCTCCGACGAGGTCGTCAAGGCGGCTCGAGACGGTCTAGATGCAGCCAAGGGCTGGGAGAAGTGCGATCGCTGTCAACAGCGCTTCCAAGTATTTCCAGGTCGCAGGGAGGAAGACGGCGCGTTAACGTCCGGTGGCAAATGCAACTTCCACTGGGGAAAGGCATATGTTCCTGCCAAAGCCCCAGGTGATACGTCAAGGGTTCCAAAGCGCTATGTGTGTTGTGGGCAGGAAGTCGGTGACTCGGCTGGCTGTTTCACGCATGACAAGCATGTTTTCAAAGTTGGTGATCCGAAGCGATTGGCTGCTGTCTTGAACTACGCCGCTACGCCAGAGAATTCCAATATTCCTGATGGCAAAGCCGTCTGCTTTGACTGCGAAATGGCATACACTGTCCACGGCATGGAACTTATTCGTCTGACAGCCACGGCGTGGCCGACAGGCGAAGAATTATTAGATGTGCTAGTCCAGCCCCTAGGCGAAATTCTTGACCTCAACTCTCGATATTCAGGAGTATGGCCGGAGGACATGGCTAGAGCGACGGACTGGACGCCATCAGAGGATGACTCTATCCCTGGAAGAAATGGAGTCAATGCAACAAATGACAAGACTTCTCCGCCCAAGACTTTGAAAAAAGTGTCATCCCCAGAAGTAGCGCGGGACCTATTATTCTCGTTGCTCTCCCCTTCCACACCATTGATTGGACATGGACTCGAAAACGACCTGAACGCCGTACGGGTTGTCCATCCGACCCTCATCGATACCGTACTGCTATACCCGCATAAGGGGGGGTTGCCGTATCGTAACAGCTTGAAAATGCTCATGGATGTACATTTGCATAAGAAAATCCAGCAAGAGACCGGGCCGAACGTAGTAGGGCACGACTCGGCAGAAGATGCCAGAGCCGCGGGTGAATTAGTGCGGCTCAAGGTTATGAACGTGTGGAAGGACATGCAGAGAGCAGGATGGAGGGTGGTAGATGGTGAAATATGGCCGCCGGGCAAGCCGGAAGGTACCCTCACGGAGAAATTCATTGAATCATAGGCATTCCAGGTTCAACAGCGGTTGCATTGATCACATCGCGGATGGAGTTTCATGAACAGCATTCATTTTGGAAGTATGTTATCATTCGTATTTTTGAAGAGTATAAAATTACATAGTCGCTCTCGTAGAATCCCAGCGACAAAGCGGAGAGAATTATTTGTTCCTTATCCCCAAACATAGTGATACACCACCTTATGCCCGTCCAACCGACAACAAGTACTGGCCACCGTTGCCCGACTTTCCGCTGGGCAGGTATGCCACGTTGGGATTCGATGACAGCGTCGATGCAATCTCCCTGCTGGCCTCGATCTTTCGGATCTGGATCAAGCCATCGCCAGACTTAGCAATAGCCTTGCTGATGGTGTCGGCGCTCTCGGCTTCACCTTCAGCGCGGATAACGCTGGCTTGCCTCTCTTGCTCGGCCTTCTCGACGATGAATCGGGCTCGCTCGGCGTCCTGCTGGGCAATCTGTTTCTGCTCGACAGCCTTGGTGAATTCACGACCAAACGTCATGTGGGTGATGGATACGTCCTCCAGAGCAATATTGAACTCGGCAGCTCGGCGGGTGAGGTCATTTCGGATTTTCTGAGAGACGGCTTCTCGCTGGGTGATGAGCTCGGCAGCATCGAACTGGGCGACAATAGCCTTGAGGACTTCGTTGCCGATAGACGGCAGAACTCTTTCATCGTAGTCGACACCAAGGTTCTATTTAGGTTAATTACGCTTTCAGGTAGTACAGTAAGCCTAGACAAACATACCTGGTAAATCTTTGGCAGAGCCTGGACGTTTGGTCGATGCAGCACACGCAGCGTTAAGCTAACCATCTGCAAGTCCTTGCTTCCCGTCGTCGTAGCAATGTTTCTCGGCTTGGTTCGCACATCGAAAATGACGCTCCTCTGCAGCCAAGGAATCAAGAAGTGTGTTCCTTCGTTAATCACATCCTCCTTCACTCCTGATAATCTGTCAAAGATGACGGCTCTGGATCCACCCTTCACATCAAAGATAGACTGGCTGACGAGGAATGCGCCCGCAGTGGCCGGCACGGCCAGTCTATACATGAGGTTGAGAGCTCTAGCTGCGGCCGCCATGATTGCAAAACACGTTTTCCCGACGTATACAAGTCCGTGAAATGTGGTTGTGATGCGGTTGGGCGTGTATGGGCGGATGTCGAGTGGTTGACGAAATTCGACGAGGCAGCACTTGAGCTTCGTCGTTCTAGCTCTTCCCTTTCTCCAGTGGTAATACAAACTGCCAGAGCAAGCAAGCAAGGCTGATGTTCGGGACGGAGGAGTGGCGCTAAGCCTGTTCGGGTAAGCTCGGGATGACGGGTGGTCTGCGGTTTTCCAAGACTTCGACCTTTCCCGACATTCGCCTTTCCCCAGTCACGACCTTTCGGCAGCGAAAAAGGAATCAACGTCACGCAGTTCCTTCGATTTCAGCCACGATGAGACCGACACAAGCTTTGAACGGCGGTGGTGCCCCCAATTGGAAGGTTGGAAAGTATGTTTTTCGCTCCTGTTCAATTCCTTCACGTGCGAAGGCGATCGTGCGTGCGGCTTTTCTCGCGATCGGCAGCAACGATATCGCCTCAATGCACGAAGCAATGGAGCATCAATTCAAAAAAGAGGGAGTTTGCTAACGGCTTGCAGCTGGATTGGTGACTGGGGACAGTTTGGTGAGTGAACGACTTGACCCTCGACGATCGAATGGCGTATGGGCGACCTGGCAAAACGGAAGCGAAGGCAACCTCGGCCAAGGAGGCGACGGTGATCAATGGGCGTGAGCTGGATGCCTCAGATCTTAATGGGCAAGCTATGTTCTCAGATTGCGGCATTTAGATTGAAAGAAGAATATTTGCCCACGGATCGGCATGGCGAGGTTGCGATGGTTTCAACACACGACGATGGCTAGATACGCTACGAGCATTCATCATGAAGGAGATACTAACCCGACAATATAGGTGGCGCTAAGCAGAAGGGCATCATCCACTATGGTGTCTCTGCCAACCGACAGAACCCCATGAGCGGCACTTTTCACGATGCCATCTTCAACACTTTCCGCCGCACCAAGGGCCAAATCTTCTACTGGGTTCCTCCTATGGTTGCCGCATACTACCTGATGGAGTGGGCTACCGAGCGGTAGGTTTTTCCACTCGGATAATATGGAAATTGCGTCGAACTGTATTCTAACTTGCTTGCAGCAACCACTACCTGAACTCCAAGCAGGGCCGCGCTGAGTTCGGCGACGAGGAGTAAGCGTCTGGGTACGCGCGGAGATAATATTGGTTAAAAACAAAACTGTACATCATAGTCTAGACAATGGGGAGCAATAGATGTTGTGTAACCTACGGTAGTGTGCAAGGAGCGCATACTTTCAAATCAAATTCATTTGTCACGACATTCAGACGTGAGGACCTTTGAGAACCGATCATGTCTATCAGCGCCACAGCATTCCTTAAGCAAACTCTAAAGGCACAGGACAATGATTCAAATGACTTTCGAATGTTCTATCGACCAATATTCCGCCAATTGACCACCCGGACACTTATCCTTCATGTATGTCATCTTGCCAATCACAAGCTGCTTATTCGCCCCCATCGCATTCCGCCTCACAGGCTATCAGCGCAGCCAAACAAATCACGTGATCCGCTTTCGGAACCGGCACAACGAGCCTCCGAAAAATGTCAACCCGCCAGCCAAAAGTTTCAATGGGCAGAAAAAATTCAGAGGACTTCTGCCCGTTTGGACGAAGTCGTTTTGGAGAAGCCCAGAAAAAAAAGGTCGGCTCGACATAATATCTTTTCCGCCACAACCCAATTGGACTTTCTCTGGATAATCTCACATTGTTATCCCTGAAGTTCGATTTTTTGGAATTTCATTCCTACAAAAAATTAATTCCCGACCCAATTGAACTTGTAATACTTTATTTCTACGGCATCCCAGTGACAAATACTTCACAATGGCCGCCGAAAGACCCGACAAGAAGGACAAGAAGCGAAACGACGAGTCCGGCGTCTCCAAGTCCAAGAAGGACAAGAAGGAGAAGCTGGCGGCTGCTCTCGACGAAAAGCTCCAGCAGGATGTAGCTGCGCAGAGCGGCAAGAACGTCAAGGCCGACGCTGAGGATTCCGACGTGGAGGAGGATGCTGCTGCTGAGGTACCGCTCGAGAGGGCGGTTGTTCCTTTCGCGGTGCCGCTGGCCGATGAAAAGGGCATGAAGAAGGTTTACAAGACTATTCGCAAGAGTATGTTTCTTTTTATGTGCTTTCATCTTCGCATCGAATTCTCATGGAGGAGAATATGCGCTACGGGAGAATTCCAAGTGACTAACAAATTTTTGTTCCAACAGCCGCCAAAAACGGTACCCTCAAGCGCGGCGTCAAGGAAGTCGTCAAGACGCTCCGCAAATCCCCCGCCTCAGCACCCGGCTACACCTCCTTCCCCAGCGTTGTCATCATCGCCGGCGACATCTCCCCCATGGACGTCATCTCGCATCTGCCCGTCCTGTGCGAGGACCACAACGTGCCCTTCATCTTCGTCACGTCACGAGCCGAACTCGGTGCTGCGGCCAAGACGAAGCGTCCCACCAGTGTCGTGATGATTATGGAGAAGCCGGAGGGCAAGAAGAAAGCTGCTGCCAAGGAGGACAAGGACGAGGAGGGTGGCGAGTCCTTCGGTGAGGCGTACGCTTCGTTGGTCAAGCTGGTGCAGAAGGAGTACTCCAAGCAGGCGTTCTGGACCAAGGGAGAGTCGAAGGCGTGAGGACTGACGATGTGAACGGGGAGACATGATTGATTGATTCGCTATCGGAAGACTTGCTCATATTCATGACGGAGATTGTGCCATCTTTCTTGGACCGATATCTGGGGCAGAGGGAAGAGCATGTGTCGAAGACATCGGGTTTTGAATCTGGATGTATAAAATACCAGAAGTGGGTGGGCTAGCAGAGCCGAATTGGGTTACGGCGGCGTTCAGGTTTATTTCTGCATTCTGAAATCAAGGCATTGTTCTAGAAAAGAATCCTTATTTATCATCTTTATTGTTGAATTGTGAATGACTGGTTGATCACTCAATGCATTTGTAAAGAATCAGTACTGCCTGTGCTAGCAATGCTAGTTCTCAGTGGGAGATACATCAGCCAATGCTCAGTGTACTGTCACGAAGCATTTGACAACACAAGCTCAGGGTACATTCACGACCATCCACACATCTTCGTAATACATAATGAATTTGATTACTAGTTAGACAGCCGAGGCAACATAACATCAGCCTCAGTAGAAGTGCGGATCACGGACCGATTCCAGCGAGTAGGTGTTCCATCACCGATATTTCATTAACGTCCTACCATCCCTTACTCGAAGGGGTTGGTACGAGTTCCCCACCAAGTCAAGAAGAGTGATAATCCAACGGTCTCGACAAGCTTGGCAGCAATACTGACACCGACAGTATCGATGGGGCGTTTCTCAGAGAAGATTTGAGTGAGGTACTACAGTAGCGGGAAGGTCAGCCTCGAAGTACTAAAAATAACATGAAAACACCGACGTCATCGTAACATCATCTTGCCAAGCGATGAGACAAATACCGCGCAACCTCGAAGTATCGCGCTTTCGAGGCCGTGATGACGCTCGGAGTAACTGAACGGGAGAAAGTAAAGGGGTGGCGTTCAAGAAGCACTTACACCAGGAGCAGCAGTGGCAGCGAAGATGAGGCCACCCAAGTAAGCAGCGCCCTTGTAGCTCAGGGTACCAGTAGCATTAATCAAAGCGCCGACACCATAACTCTGCAAGGCAGATCCGACAAATGAGGTGCCCCAGGCGATGGCAGCACCGCTGGCCTCCTTGGACTTGATGAACTCCTCCTTGGTGTTGGCCTGCTTGGCGCGCTGGTAGGTCTGGCCGAAGACAGGGCCCAGGACAGCAAGCTCAACACCGTGGTTGAAGAAAGTGCCGAGGGCAATGGCCGAGGGCTTGACGGGGGGGAGGTCTATAGAACGAGTTGATCAGGTTAGAAAGTTTCCAATACGTCCATCGTCAGGCGACAAAGAGCAACGGCGACAACGGCGGCCGTAATTCTCACCAGCCGCTCACCCGAAGCACCGCTCACAGCGACGTCACCTTAGTGAGGACACAGCTCCCTGGGGACCAAAGCGCCGGGCGAGATATACTTACAGTGCAGAGACATTGTGAATTAAGATGTGTGTGGTATCGTGAGGTTTAGTGGATATGGAAGTAGTGTCAACGGTTGAGGTTAGACGAGTAGAGCGAATCAATGAAGAAAGTAGTAGAGCAGTTCACGAACAGGAAGCTTCCCCCCTCGCCCTTTTAAAGCAGCCCTCCCTCTCAACCGCCTCAGGTTTCGCTCCTCTGCCCTCCGCATTTCTGTTACATGAGCCAGAGCTAAGCTATGCTCAACCGGCTGGGCCACCATCTCGATTGGACCATGGCGCGCGTTTGTGGCTTGCTTGTTCGTCGTCACGGGCGATGATGTCACCACTTTCCAATATTGCGCTCGCCTGGCGCCGTCGAGAGGAAGGAGGCGCCTCCGTGCTCTGTTGCCTCCCCACTTTTTCTCTTGCGTTCAGCAGGCTTGGGAAACGACGGAATTGGCTTGCAAATGTGATTGCCGATTCATTTTACTGGGGTTTAAGCTTTGACTGGGGACAGAATCGCATGCAATCCCGGGAACTGTTTCTACGGACATACGTCAAATCAATTCGCTGCCCTGGCTGCTTGCATTTTCCGTGGCAGTTTTCATCGTCATTACATGGTGTGAGGTGGAGCTCACGGAGCTGGCCTCCTGCTCGCTCAGCTCCGTCCAAGCATGAAGTACTGTAATTACACATCGGAGAGCAGCAAAAAACTGGCTAGCCCCCCGAATGAAGCGCTGGGAAGTGCCGGACCTTGCTCTTGCTAATTAACTTTGGTTTCCGGGAGGATGAGCTGCGTTCCTTCCCTGTTAGCTATGCCGCTTATTGTAGTCGATCTGAGACATCGTCGGCGGGGTACCATCGGCAACAAAGCTTGACGCTCTAGTGCAGAGGATAGTTTGTTCAGAGCCATCATTCTGGCCCTCTGCAGAGGCGTTTCAAACGAGGCATGGCTCGTTGAAACTGTTGCTTACTGTGCCTTTGTGCGTGCTGTTCAGTAATAGAGCACAGTAGCTTTCACCGAATCGCCTTGATAACCAAGGAGGCCTGTTCCTGCCGCAGCTCGGCTCAATCACACCCCTGCTACAGGATCGCCCACCAGCCCCATCGCCCAGAAAAGCTTCCATGAATCCGGAGGCTAAGCTCCTAGTGCATCATACGTTTTGTAAGTTCCACAGCCCGAATGTCAACACCAGTCAGGGCGGCTCGCGTGTTGCTGCAGCGAGGTAGAATAGACCGCAGCTAATACTGCAGTAGACAGTACTCCAATGGTTTACCAAAGCTTACTTTTCTCCGTCTTTCATTTTCACAATGTCTGTGTTCTGTACTAACAAATTCTATCCGTCGCCATCGTAGTCAATCAATAACACGTCAAACTAATGTAGAAAACGAACAATACACTGTCAATATGAACAATCTTTTGTCCTTATTACTTTTTTTGATCCGTCCATCTTTCAGCTCGCCTCGTGTCGCCCTGCCATGGGCCAAATTATATCCCAAATCTGGAGCCGCAACCACAAGCCGCAACCGCCACTCCTTGACCTGCCCCTCGAAATTCTTTTGTCCATCACAACTCAACTCTCTTCATCCCCTGAATCCATCGTCGCCCTCTCACTCACATGCAAATCCCTCTTCATCGCTCTAGGATGTCTGGACATCGCAGGCCTCGCATCCAAGTGCCGAGATGACCTTCTCATTCTCCTAGAAAAGGACATCGGCGATAGGTTCTTCTACTGTTCTATCTGTCACCGACTTCATCATTTCTCCCCGCGATGGGATGCAGACAATTCGTTCCATACTACAGAATTTCGTCGGAATCTCTTCTGTCATATCTGGCGGTCGTTCGATCCGAATCCCAATTGCTGGTACAAATTGTGCGTAACACTTAGTCCACTCCTTCTTTCCCTCTGATCGCTAAGTTGACCATGTAAATGTTCAACTTTAGAAACTATGTACATGTGCGCCTTGTTATGAACCGCCACTTCTATGGCGCCCCTAATGGACTCCCCTTGGACATCTTGGAGCGGCCCGCATGGGCAGGCGGCAGTTGGGTCGCACGATTACAATGGCTTCAAAAGCAATCTGCTCGCATCATTAACGATGAGCTCTTCATTCGTTTTACACACACAATTGAGGGAAGGGCGACGACGATGCGGGATGCGATTGATAAGGAAAACTATCGCATCTGCCTGCATGTAGCAACTGCTCCTTACGAGGCATCCCGGGTGAACAATCGCCGTTATCAGTTGCCGGACGACATGGAGCACAGGATACTCGAACTTCGGAGGCCCGGGGAGGAGCATAACACGGACGATTCAGACGCTGCGGTGTCGCTACCGTTCCAGCCGTGTCGAGATGTACCGGGGTCCTGCTCCATCTGCTTGACTGACTATGTTACGACAGTCGAACAAACACAGATATACGAGATGATTCATCCAACTATTATTTCTAAAGAAAAAGTGGGTTTTAACGGAGCTGACAGTCGATTCAGCACTAACTGGTCTGTCCTAGGGTCGTTTTGGGCCATTCGCAGACGGCTGGCGCGTCACGATCGTTGCGTATCATCAGCTAGGACAGTGTCGAGACCTGGAGGATTGGAAATGGTCGTGCCTCGCAGCTAATGGTCTCTTGTCCTTACGTATGGGCGCAGTGTCGAAAAATATCAGACGTAAAGCAAGGTTTTGTTATCCTCCTGGCTCGGTGAGGCGGTTGTGGCAAGCTGAGGATTCCGAGTCTGGAGAATTGTAGACCGCTGCGAATGGCAGCTTGTTTCGACAGGGGATGAATATCTCTTCACCTTGCGTCAAGTTCTTGTGACCACCGCCTTGACCCAAGCTATTGGACTTGAGATTCAGACTACATCTACAGGATCAGCTCAATTGCTTGCATAGATGCAAGCAAGACGAGTACGGCACTGAAAGGTTTCGGGGGTAATAGATGATGCAACGAACATTATGGCTGTCGCTTAACCCTTTCCAAGTCAGACAGAAGCGTTCATAGCGGATGATCCGTATTTCAGCTCTATGTCTGCTCCAGAAACTACTATTTTGGTCGCGGTGGAGAACGGTCCTGTATAATTCTTGACAAGGTAACAAAAGGTATTCATATTCCCTACCCTAATGTCTAGTTGTTCATGCAAACATTTCTTGGGGCAGTCACAGTAGAGCATGTTATAGTAGTTCTTATCGCTGATTGATGTACCTCAATCTGCCTATTCTATTGAAATATCTCTAGATGTGACTAATAAATATGTTCATGCGCCATTTCACATCAAGCATGAGTTCGTGAGGCACGCAACGGCCTATTAAATGCCCACCGGGAGCTACAGCTTGTCAGCCAATACATCGGTCACCAACCTCCATCCAAACAAACAGCTCTAAACAAAAGTGCCAATTCGCCTAAATCATCAATTCGACACACCAATGCACTCCGGAGAACAAACTCCAGTTCCTGGTTTCACTCCCTGAACCACTAAAAGCAGGCTTTTTAGCGCATCCCGCCGCCACAGTGCTAGTCCACCCCCATACGTCAAGTCATGTCATATATGGGCCCGTTCGCGCAATGCCCGCCAGCATTGTTTCTAGATTCATGCAAGCCAGAATCAAGAAATTGGGCACCTAGACTTTCAGCCATGCTTGCCAATACCAGAATACAGTCACGCAAGGACTTGACTTGCAGCCTACATAATGGAACAATCGCCCAGGTTTCCCTAAAATCGCTTCAAATGCTTGTCAAATTGCCATACCAGCTACGATGGCCCTTCTGCTGTAAAGAAAACATGCCACGTCCTTCAAACATAAACGATGCCGCTCCAACTCTTGAAAAATCTATCTGTACAAATTTGGTAACAAGTTTTTTCATGATGGAACATGCAAAACATGACCATAAGAAAATGCTGCACCAAGGTGGTTGAGCCGGACATTGCTTTCGACCACGCTACTCCTGCTCTTTCTCAAGAGCTCAAAAACGCCAGATGAGTGTCCCAAAATCGACCATTATTTACGCCATATGCTGTCCGTCCTCCTCGCCGCGAAGCGCCAACAGTGCTCTCACGTCATGAACGTACTGCAGTCCCTCTAGCAGAGGAACCAGGTGCATCAAGTCGTTGTCTGTTGGATCGTTGATCCAGCCTTGGATGGGGATAGCATTATCTGTGGACAAAAAGGTCAGTAATGGACGCGGCACTCGAGCTCATCAATCATTCACTTGCCTTCGTGAAACAGATAGCTCAGTGGACTGTTATCCAGAATCATGACTTTGCTCAAGTCTGGTTCCACTGAGCTCAGGTCCTTGATGTACGCGCCTTGGCGGTACGTGCAGTGCTGACGGTAATATCTGGCAGAAAAATATTTGCGCTCGGCCTCCAGCCAGTCAATCACTGGATCAGCATACTCTTGTACAGAAGCTGTAAAGATAACCAAGTTGAACCACTTGCAGATTCGGCGCAGAAACTCATCACAATACGGTCGCTTGTTCACCCAGTACAAAATAGGATGTTGTACGGCACCTCCGGCGGCATTACCCATGCCTAGCGAAGCAGTGTTCAGTCGAACTTCAACCATGTGACCGCTGCTCCGACCGCCCTTGGACATACTGTGGATAAGAGTTTCGTCTAGATCCAAGATCAAAGTCTTCTGGTGCTTGAGAGAGGCATCAAGTTTCAGGTACGAGGGCTGGCGTCGAGGGATTAATGGTCGTGGCGGAGCCGGTGTCTTGGGGTATCTGGTCAACGCGGCAATTGGGGATGTAGGAGACTTGAGTTGTGCCGAGAGCTCTTCGTCACTGGTCTTTGAGCCCGTTACGGCTGATTGCGTGCGTCGATGCTGTTTTCGTTGGCGCAAGGCATCGTCATTGTGCAGCTTAATTCGTATCGATCTTCTCGCTGAGCTCAATTCCTCTGCTGGATTCAGGGACTTTGATCTTCCATGCCGACTCGTCGAATTCTTTGATGGCTCGCCTTCCGATTCGGAGGATTGGCCCGAGGTCGATGATCCGGATGATGGGGCAGGACGTGGTGCGATACGACGGTAACCAGAGGGCTGTGAACTTGCTACGGGTGCTACCTTGGTTTCGTTTCCATGAGGTCTAAGGGGTATGCCGCCGCCCTTACGAACACCAAAGAGTTTCTTGAGCTGTGTTATGGGTGCAAATGCCCCTTGTTCATCGTAGAAGCACGCTATCAGGTAGACTCCAGGAGATGCAAGGGTAGCAAGAACCCATCGAATAGAGCTGATGAGGTTTGAAACAAACCTCCGTGGTACAGCATGCCACCAGCTGCCACGTTTGTTGCCGTCCTTGCTTCCGTCCAGCAATGGTATGTCCTCTCCTGCTTCGTGGCCGGACTTTTCGTGGTATTGCTCGTCGTCATCGTCGTCGAATCC
>AFRD01000244.1:0-50814 GCA_000222875.2 Periglandula ipomoeae IasaF13
GAAAAGAAGAAGAAAGAAGAAGAAAGAAAGAGAGAGAGAGATTTTCTCTGTAAGCGTGAAGCCAGTCCCAGTGCCGTACGGGCAATCAGCACAGAGCACCTGGTGCTATGCCGTAAAGGGCCGAAAAGAGAGGATCTTGTGCTGGCTATCATCACCCGGGATGGCTAAGTTCATCGCTAGTCTATCCCAAGAGGGCACCTCGACATCCTGAATGGGCCTCGGACGGTATCAGCGGCCGAGAGACACTCTAGCGTTGGGTGGGTTGATTTGAAGACGCATTGGCGGGCGGCCTGGTGCTTGTCCTCGAAGCGAAATGGTTCCCTCTTTTCGTAACGTCAATCCTTCTGATTCCAGTATTTATCTGCGGCCTTGCCATCTCGATTGCTTCGTCCTGCACTTCCGTCATTTTTCCGTCTGGATTACTCGACATTACTGTCACAGTGTGTCCATCCCTGGGTTGATTTATTTTTCTTTCGACATCACCATCCTTTTCTTGTGTTTCATCTCTACCCGAATTTCACTGTGCCGGGAATTGGATCCTTACTGCATTCGGCATTGGGCTTTGTGCCAGGACCAAGATCCAACTCCGCCAACGGACGATACTCTGTACAGCATTTGATTTCAATCACCACATCAACATCTCCATCTTCCCCTTGCATCACAACGCAGACACGCAATGTCCATGGCTTCGCTTGCTCCTTCAGCTGCCACTTCTGGCACTCACCTCCAAGTACCCGGTGCCTCCTCCTCGGGACCAGTCTGACCCAAGTTCAACTCTCACGTCACATCCGATCGTCTTCGCGAAGGAGCTGGTCTTTACCTGCCACCTCTGTTCAAGACCCCGAGCAGCAACATTCGCAAAGGCCGTGTCTCGGTCTTCAAGGAAATGGGTCTTGACGACCTCACTGTATCCCGAGTGCCCATCGACGATAAGTACTTGGGTGGTAGCACGACTGTTTACTCCACACATGCGTCATTGCGACGATGAAGGGGATTTCCCGTCCTACCAATTGCGTCGGATCGAGAGTTTTTGATGCGCGATGTCGAATTCACAAACTGGCACAAAATTCGACAAGTGTTCAAGACGACAAGACACTCTTGTCACTTTCCGCTGCAGGGCAGCGGCTGACTGAAGCCCTTACGTATTAGCTTCGTCATGGCAACCATACCTACTTCATTCGCTATCATTTTACCCGAGCATGCACAGCTACGGCGTTCATTCGTTTTATTCCCAATGAGGCATTTGCCTTTTTTATTTTATTTTGCCACCAAAATACACTGTCGCACTATATCTGCTGCAGTTTTGTATACACCACAACTCGCTAATACTTAATTATGGATCGACATGACTTAGCCCAGCGTCAGGAGCTGGGGGGCATCGGGAGCATGGCAAAGGGATTCTGTATTATTGTCGGGAAACGGGCAGTTGGCCTTGCATATACCCATGTTTGCTCTGCAAACATCACTCGCTATGGCATTTTGTACGCTGTCAGGATATAATGAAGATGACATTTTTATACGTCATGGTTCTTGCGGACATGATCTGATGTGACGTGAATGTGTGCGTAGGCCTTGTAAAACATTGGCCGTGCCGCAATATCATTTTAATTCCAGTTTGACAGGGATTACTTGGAGAACATGCCCATTTTTGAACTTACTCTTGACGCCCATATCGTGGGCAATAAAATTTCGCAGACTGTACGGCAAAAATTATCACACGCATCTTTTTGCTCCAGTAATATGCCACTTATAACTTGATTGTCAATGAATAAGGAAAAAATTGGGTGATTACGACTCAAAGTCGCTCACTATGCGCATATGCTCGTCATGTTCCGTGACCTATCCCAATAAAACCATAGTATAATCATCCGTGTATACAATCCTCTTCAGGTCCCAGTGCACGCCGTGTCTAATATCAAAATAACTCTCATCCAAGAAGAGCCAGGCGCCGAAACACCAAACATGTCCATTATCATGGCATGTATATGCAAAATATCCGTCCAGTCATGACGCTCACATCTTCTCCAGCTCATCTTTGGGCATTGTCTGTACAAATGCGTAACTGAGCCAGCGCAGCCATGTCTTGTTCTTTTCGTGCTTGCCCTTGTTTGCGTCAACTCCTGTAGTGATGATTTCGTCACACCACTCTTCATCATCATCGGTAAAATCAGATTCGTCAACGACATTGCCGTCGGCCTTGCTGCGCTGGCCCATACGGTACGCCAAGTGGAGATAATTCCTGACTGTCAGATCCTTGAGCTTGAATCGCTTGTCTTTGAATGTGCTATACTCGACTTCAAATTGGAACTTGCGTGGTCGAGCAGGAAAATGCTTTGGCTTCTTGCCGCCGTGGTTTCCGTCACGCCATTTAGATCCATTGGCATCATCTTCCAGATCAGGATGATCATTGTTGATGTGCGTGAGATTGGCAAAGTATTGTGTGTAGCCCGTCAAGGTGAATTGCTGTGGATAGTACGCAGGTCCTGGAAGCGAGTTCTTCGGGGGGTCTGACGGGATAATGAAATTAGGATCTTTGGGTTTTCCCTTTCCTTTCTTGCCTTTTCTTCCCTTTCCCTTCTTCTTCTTCTTTTTCTTCTCGGTCTCTATTGATCGTAGCTCCAGCTCCGTCAAGCCGTCATAATAGTGGTCATTGTCGTGGTCCATGTCTGTGAAAGTGGCGGCATTGTCCAGATTGTGAGACTTGTCTTCCCAGACAGTGGCGTTTTCGAGTCCGGTCATGTTGTACTCGTACACCCTCATAGTAGGGAAGTAGTTGGGTACGACACTCGGGCTGACCAAGGCCAACTGATATCGTTCGGCATATTTGCCCCCAATCTTCTTGAACTTGCCCTTCTTCTTCTTGTGCTTCTTCTTTTCAGCGCTGACCTTGTCATTTTCCTCTTCCTCGACTTCTTCAAGCAGCTTGATGGCTGAGTTTGGAAGATCACCCCATAAATCTCGCAACTCTTGGAGATAGTCCTCCTTGCCTTGTGCTGAAAAGTCACTCTCGTCAATGGATTGCCTCTGGACCTCAGCTTCTGCGGCACCCATGCTCATGTCGACTTGTTTCGTATCACTGATGAGGAAATGATCGATGTTCATGTGACCATACAGTGATGCCACTACGACATCGCGATATTTTTGCAGCCACAAAGTGTAGCGCTGCCAGCAAGTCTCGTCCCAATTTTGCTTACTGTCAGTTCTCGCGGGCGGGACGTGTCCAATCAAGATGGCCTTGACGTCAGTCTGTCGCATGAGATCGAGTTGTATGCGGAGCCATTCCATGTGCTTGTAGCCTGGCTCCGATGGTTGGGCGCAACCGTCTACGGCCGCATTTCGATCGAAGAAATACATCGTATTGAGACTGAAAACCGTGAGCTTGCCGGGTATTACGTCGACGTGGAACCACCCTCCGAATTCGAACGAATGGCGTTGTTCTTCGGGGATGAAACGACCCCAGATGTCTGCATATGCCGCAAACCAGTGATTGGGTCCCGGATACATGATGTTATGTGGCAGGAAATCGTTGTTGCCAAAGGTCGGTATGATCGGAACCTCGAGCTTGCCGTTTGATGAGCTGAAAGTTTTTATCATCTTCTTCGCGACCGCGCGATTGCTGTCGAGGACCGTCTTATCCGTCCGCGGATGGTCTTCGTCACTGTCATGCCTGGCAGAATCACCAGTCCACACCACAAAATCGATGGTGTCCTTGACATTCTCCTCGACCCATTTCAGCGTTGCATCCACGAGGGAGAATGGAGAGTCGCAATCTGTCTTCTCAGCTCCAAAAGTGCCTGCCATACCCTTGCCCCGGTGACAGGCAATGCCATCTTCGGTCGAGGTATGCGGTTTGTAGAACTCATCGGGGTGAAAGTCTGCGATCAGAGTTAGTCACCGTGGATGGTGGCGGAGGTGGCGGTCTGTTTAAAACAGCCGAGCGAAAACGAACCTGTAATATGCAGAAAGCGACCGTGTAACTTGCGCGACTGCAAGTCTGCATGTGGTTGTGAGTCGTCCAGCAGGGTCTGTTGCTGCGAGTCGACTAAAACTGGTGATGCGATGACGCCATTGCTCAGGGCTAAAACAGCTTGAAGCTGCAGCCAGGTTGCCAGTCGAGGCATGGCAGTAAGATGTCCCTTGTCGCTTGAAGGCCGAAAGAGCAGTTTCTCTGGCAATGTAATCGACTAAAAGAAAATTCAACAAAGAGAAGAAACGAGGCTAGCTTGGCGCGACAAGCATCAAGAGCCGTAGGATTGCGCGCTATGTTGAGGTGGACTGGGTAGTTATACTATCGGAAAAGCTGAGTCGGGTACGCATCAAAGAATGCGTCTCAGGGATCAACAGGCATCGACAAAATTGAGGGTCCCAGTGGTGAGGTCATGCAGGCACATGCCGCTGCAGCAGGATGGAGAAGCCCAAGGACGGCAGTTTGGCAGTAGTGGTGGTCGGCCGACTTTCCGATATTGAACCCTCGAATTTTGGCAAGCGCGGCGGCAGGTGATGGGTGATCTGATCTCCTGGTTCGACAAAGTCAAACTGTCGCTCAGGAGGGTTACGCTAAGCGTTGTGCAAAAATCGGGCAGGACAGCAAAAGTTGGACGTTTGGCTAGCACAGCTTCTGACGTAGCGTCCCATGCCCCAGCCAGGTGACAGAGCAGCAGCCAGATTGGGTTGCCAGATAGGGCTGCATGCTGCGAGACGCACGATCGGATGCTGTCGGGAGGTAGGATCTGCAGGCGAGCGATAGTAGAGTCCGGGACAGTCGCACCAACAACAACGACAAAGAAAAAGAATGCAATTGTCAGGATATCGAAGGGCAGGATTTGGAACGAGAACACCAAAAAAAAGTTAAGAATAGTTTGCAGGGGAGGATGTTGTATAAACAGGGACTAGGCCAAGAGATCTGCTACGTACTGCGTACGTCAGGCTCTTGCCCAGTCCACACAGACGAATAAATGGACAATCGCATCCCGGCATGGCAAGAACCTTGGGCCGCTAGCTTTGGCGAGCTGTGGAGGCAGATTGGCGATGCATTGGTGCTTGATAGGCCATGGCGACTATTCTTGTTTCTTTGGGCACATCATTGGCATCTACTGGACATTGACCATGCATATCGATGGAGACAAACACGCTCTTCTACAGCAAAATGATGAGCAAGATGGTAATGATGACCCAAGGTGGTCTAGTCATTCGACCGCCTCGTGCACAGAGCAGCGGGTCAGCCAGCCGCAAGCAGCGCAACTGACCAGTTGCGACTTCCCAACTCAAACATGCAGCGACAGGAATCCAGCCAGTCCGGTCTAGCTACGCGCTCTTCACACTCGTCTTGCACTGGCAATGGAGAATCAGCGTTCCTGCCGCCTCCAACACATGCAGCTGGGCTGGCGCACAGCTGGCGCACAGCGGGCAGACCCGTCGGCCGCCTGCAGATCAGCCAATCTTACCCCGTCACCCTCCACACGTGCAGCAACGACTCGGTCTCACGTCCTCATCCTCGTCTTGCACTCGTCTTTGCCATCCACATGCCTCAATGCCAACTCGCAGGCGAGTGCAGGCACGCGACTCTAGCGGTTGCACTGCCCATCACACTTTTTGCACTACAAACAACACCGATCAAGCGTCCCACTTAAGTACACCTTGATAGACACCCACGCCGAGACTTCATTCCTTTTGGCCTGCCTTAATAGACGCCGCCAGCTTGGACTTCACCCCGCCTCGAGACGCCCACCTGACTTGCAAGCTGCCGGGGTAAGCGACAGATGACACCACTCGTATGCCAAGTAAAGACGGTCTTTTCGGCCACATAACGATTTCAGTTGACGTTGCAGAGTATACGACTTACAATACCGTGATGTATTCGCTGAAGAACAGCCTTGATATCAAAGCAGAGCATTTGGCTGTTCGTCGACGACAAGTGTCCGAAAAGGAGTGGCCAATTGCGCAGACAAATAATTTGCTTTACAGACAAGTTCATCTTCATGTTTCCTCCAGAACAAGTCTAGATCAGACTGAACAAGACTGTCCCTTCGCATATTGGTTTATCCCATACCTGGGTACTTAGTCAACGTGAGACGTAACTCGACTTGTGAATTCTAGTTACAGATCGTTGAGTTTTACGTCTTGTCTTACCAGCACATGTTGTGTCAAATGCTCATACGAATTTGAACAAGCCGTCGTGTGTAAGACGGTGTGTCTGGTGTTACAACGAGCATCAAGTATGACTACTGGACGTAGCAATACGTCAAACTTCCTTCGGCGGCTCTTGGGACCACTCACCCAAGTCGTGTGTATTACCTCAGAGTATTTGGGGCAGTCTTCATAGCCATCGTTCTGACATGAGGACTAAAAGTCTGACAGCGAATGATGCTCAACTATGCTCCCCTCCTCTTTCCTCGCCTGTGCCTTGTAAAACGGCATGTTGGTGATTTGATTTCTCCACAACCAAACGAGAACAGCCGCCTTCTCAGGGCAGAATTTTTTGCCTTTGCCCATAACATCTCTATACGGCTGGTCAGATATCTGCGTTACGTTCCCACGCAGCATCTTATTGATCGACATCCATACCGACGTTGGTACATTGAGTCGCTGGTAGAAGTAGGCACAGTGGTTTCCTTGAAAATGTTGAGCTAGAAACAGCGTGAGGGAGCGCGAGGGAAGCAAACGTGTGTGTGGTTATTAAGCGGCCCTAGTCAAGTGCAGGCAAAACAAGGGCCAGCTATTATCGCAGTCAGGGTCAGAGGAGGGTCCAACATCTGAATTCTCACTCTCGATGCAACAGAACGAGTGGTTGAACCCCGTAACGCATCCGTCTTCCTCCACGATGGACACTCTTAGTCAAATGTAGCCCAGAAGATAGCTCACGCCATACCCAGGTCATACGACCCATCATCACTGGATACCTACGCTAACGGAGATGTAATGAATATGTCGCCACGATTACCATGGGAAGCCGTCACAGAAAAATGAAGCGTACGGCAACCCTCAAACGAGTGGCCTGTCAGTCTAGCAACATTGGAAGTCCTCCGTAAGCGACATTCTACTAGGAAGAAGGTCTGGCGTCGTTTGGAGACGACGCTTTCGCTGAGGACGCTGCTGCATGTGAGAAGAGAGAAAATCGAAAATTCGGTGGTTGCATGGGCTTTTTGATGATGAGGTTCCAACTTGGTTAGTCAGCCGCCCTAGGGTAGGTGTCGACCTGAAGATGAGAAGACGGAAACCGGATAAATTTCATACGAAATGAATCAAAAATAAGAATGAAATAGATCGAGGATAGGGCTGGTTCTAAATGTGGTTGTGCCCAAGAATGTCGTTGTTCTAACTCCTATCTAGTCTGGTTGCGGAATGCATGCAATTACTGCAAATTGGCAACCGGTCCTTCTTTTATACACCGACTATGACAGCTAATGAATTCCAGCATGTCGAGCATTGTATTATTCGCGCGTGCAAACTCATTCTCGTTTTCATCAATGTTTCCAATTGTATGTGTAGATTGACACCAGTAAACTGTACACCACCTATTTGGAAAATCCATAGCTACCAACCCAAAAACCCTCGATGGTATCCGTCAGGACACGTTGAAACACGTTGAAGTATCCCGCTCAATGATAAACTAACTTCATACACAAGAAACTAAAAACCAAACCGCCTTTAAACCCCAGAAATGCAGTAATACTCCAGTTTATGTTTTCTTTGACTATCCCCATCACCAACTACCCCTACTCAGCCTTATGGTAGCGAGAAGGCACAAAAGGCATCTTGGTCACGACACCCTTCCTCTTGCGCCCACGAACCACAATGTCCAGCTCCGTGCCGGCCTTTTGCAGACCATCCTTGACGTAGCCCATGGCGATGTTCTTGCCTAGCGTGGGCCTGGGGACACCGCTTGTGATCTTGCCGATGCTCTGGCCATCCTTCTGGACGTCGGCGCCGTCACGGGCGGGAGCACCCTCGACGACGAAACCAACGCGGCGACGCTCGACACCTGCACCGCCCTTGCTCTTGGGCGTCAGCTGGGGGATGATGACCTCTGCGCCGTGGAAGCCTCCCGTCTCGCGACGATCCTTGGGAATGACCCAGGCGAGACCGGCTTCGACGGGCGTAGTCGTGTCGTCCAGGTCGTTGCCGTACAGACACATGCCTGCCTCGAGACGAAGCGAGTCACGGGCTCCCAGACCTGCGAGCTGCAGGCGCTCAGGACCAGCAATCTTCAGCAGAGACTCGACTGCGGGAGTGGTAGTCTCCAGAGCAGGATACAGCTTGCCGTTGAAGGAGATCTCGAAGCCATCTTCACCAGTGTAACCACCACGGCTGATCAGGACGGGATGCGTCTTGTTGCCATCAGCAAGCTTGAGATCAGCATAGACAGCGTTGCCAAAGTAGAGCTTGTCCAAGTTGACCTCGCTGGCCAGAGCCTCCTTCAGAATCTCGGCGGCCTGCGGACCCTGCAGGGCAACCAGGCCGGAGTCGTCCAGCCTCGTCCACTCCACGCCGGCACCGAACCTGCCCAGCTCCTCGTCGAGATACTTGCAGTCCTTCTCGAAGCAAGCACCGTTGGTAACAACGTAGTACTCGTCCTCGCCAATGCGAGTAATGACGGAGTCGTCCACAATGCCACCGGTTCCAGGCCACAAAAAGGTCGTCAGCTTGCTCTGCATAATACCCTGGTTGCTCCAACCAGACGGTGTCAACTTCTCCAGAAACGCCGCGGCATTGGGTCCCTTGAAGATGTGCTGGACCATGTGGCTGACGTCGAACAGCGAGACATGGTTACGGGTGAAGTGGTGAGATTCGGCGAGCGAGGCATTGGCGTACTGGATGGGCATGCTGTGTCCCGCAAAAGGCACCATCTTTCCTCCCTGGGCAATGTGGAGGTCGTACAGAGGCGTCTTCTTGAGTTCCGAGCTGGCGGCGTCGGACGAGGCATATCGGGTGTCGCCGCGCTGCTGGTGAATTCTAAGCGCGGGCAGTGCCGCGATCGAGGCATTCAGGCGGCTCTTGGTGAGTGAAGCCTGCACTCGGGGCGCGGCCCGGACGGCGGCTCCGAATCCCTTCATGATGCAGCTCAATGGATTGTGTTTATGGCAACAAATGCAATTGAGGTGGTAAAGTTAGCGGTTAGAAGGAAGAAGGGAAAAAAAAAATTGGCGACGGCAGAAGAGGAATAACATGTCCCATAAGATGTTTTGGCGCAAAGCCGCCCTCCGAGGTGGTGTGGACAGGCGAGTGGGCAACGAAGTCAAACTGATGACTGATGAAAATGCTCAATTGAGTAGGAGCTGTGGTGGGGCTCGGGTAACCACGGACCCTCTCCGATATCGAAGCGCGCTGTGAGAGGCCAGGCCTCGGGCGATGAACGCGATGCACAGCGCTGGAGCTGTGCCAGAGGTGCACCGTACGGGGAACCAGTGGCATCGCTGCGGGAGACTGGACTTGCCGCTACGCCGTATACGTTTTTCATTGCTTCATCCAAACCGCTGTTCGGCCGCTCGCGTAATCCCAAGTGTCATCTCGACTGTCACAGATGAGTCCTTTTACGTTTCACAGTAAAGCAATCGGTACAGGTCTCAGAGTAGCAAGAAGTATTGGAGCGATGAATATATAAGCTGAGCATGCTACTGGCTGCGATGCAATGACTCGGGAGCGAAGCGTATCTAATGGAGGGATGGATGGGAATCGACCCCAGATTTTGCAATAAAATACCCCAGATTCAACCTACCACACCGATTTAATTTACGGTGATAGATGCATGGTATCACGTGCTTTCGATAATAATAGGGACAAAACTTACGTGTGCCCTTGCTCAGAATCTAGGTGCTGATTACATACATATGAAGAGCTTCTGATAATAAACAACTTGGATGTCTTCGACACACACGTGCCATGCCAATTGAATACAATCACCATGCAAAACTCGCCGCACCTCTCGCCTCCGGGATGCCGGTCGCCTACTTCTGCTCAAAGCTGTACTTGAGCCAGCCGCCCAGCGCCCGCAAACTCTCCCACCGCACGTTCTCATCCTCGCTCTGCATCAGCTCCATAACTCTGGTCTTAAGCCCAGCTTTCTCCAGTTGATATCGCTTCTCCGGGACCTCCTTGACGAGACACCCGATGTCGTTACAGGCGATGGCAAGAACTTGCTTGTCATTGTCCCAGGGTTTCTGCATGATTTCTGCCAGCTTACGAGGGACCTCTCCGTTCTCGTATTCCAGGATCTTTCGGGCGTTCTCTGCCCAGAATACTTGGCTGCGATGCGGGGGTGACCAGCGCAGATGGCCAGAGTTCACCTCAGCAATGTACTCGTCAAAGGTCGTCTTCGTCTTGATGTATTCCTCGAGCAAGTCCTTGAGGCTCTGCAAATCCTCCAGTAGATCAGGGTCTGTCATGTGGCGGCTGGTCAGGTTCTCCAAGTGTGCTGGCAAACGAGCAAGGACGGCCGTGGGAAGAAGCGAGGTTTGATTCTTCTCCAGTAAGTTATAGAGCGTAGACAAGATGAGTCTTGTGGTCTTCTCTTTCTGTGACAATCGCAACAGATGCGTGTATAATAGAATGATGTCATACTCGCTGTTCATTCAATGATAAGCATGGCTTCACCTTTATTCAAGCATGTGAGGGTAACGCAGACTTACTCGTTTAGATCATCTCCAACGTCTTCAGCCTCAAAGCTCAGCTGCCAGACGACCAGCAGAACATGATACAGCAGCTGCAGGCCGACACTACCACCGAGAGAGCCCTCAAAGCCATTGTTGCGTACGTTTGCATTTCCACTCCACAAGCTCGCAGCCGAGTTTGCGCCGTTCCCAATACCAGCGGCAGTCTGCAGAATCTTGATCAGGGGCTGAACGGTCTCACTCCTCTGATTCCAGAACTTTTCTCGTGATGCGCGACCGAAGAGGAGGGCGGAGTACTCCTGCACAGCGATGTCCTGGAGGCCTGCATCTGTACTCTTGGCCAAACCGGAGAGGTAGGTCAAGATGACAGGCAAAGCCTGATCCGTAGCTTTTGATTCGTCCCGAGCCAAAGACACCAAGTTCGTCAAGGCGTTCGATGTGAGCAGCAGAATTGGATCTTCTGTCGTGTTAGAGTGTAGCAGTGGCAAGAAATGCTTGTATGGGTCGCTGTCCTTGAAGAGAGCTTTCGCGAAAGATGGCACAGCTGCGTCGTGGGAAGGAATAGGTTAGCTTGTAAGCTCATCGTGAGATCATCAAGAATTGCGACAATGCATTCGCAACCGACAGGGCTTATAATCGAACGGTAAACGAGAGGTCAGAATCTCGCAGTGACACGCACCATCAAGAAGATCGGCCAGCAGGACAAGAATGTACTGAACTACATTGGCGTGCTTGCCTGCAGTTTCCAGCACGCTGGTCTTGCCAGAACCACCGACGAAGAGTACTCGGTATCCGTCGATATCACCCTCGACGACTTCCTTGCGCTGTTCCGGCTTCTTGGCCTTGTCTACGGCACGAATCTTGGCATATTGCTCTTCGGTCAGCGTGCCGGCCCTGACAGCTCCGTCCCATGGAATCGGCCGTTGGCGAATGTTGCTCTGGAGGGAAGCTAGGTACGTAGGCGGATCGAGCGACATGATGGCGGCCTCAGTGTCGTCGTCGCGTGGCGACGCCTGTCGGTGGCTGAAAGAGAGAAGTCTCAAAGAGCTTCACGGGGACGTGTAGAGGGCCGTCTATGGGCGTGCAGACGAGAGGCTGTGGATGGATGTTGAGCTGCCAGCCGTTGGACGAGATGAGGTCGTTGATGATGCAGCCACCAGCAGCAGTCCAGTGTTCACAGGTTCGCAGCCCGCCCCAGCACCAAACCAGGAGCTCAGCTCACGGGTCAGACGCAGCCGGTTGCCCCACCACTGTTGGACGCTCCGCAGCATCAGCAGCATGGGAGGACAAATTATTATCCGCGGCTCTCACACGATGACATAACACCTTTTGATGAGCCACAGGTCCTTTCACCAGCCACTAGGCACCAGCCACCAGGTTTTAGTTGAAACAACTGAACTAGAGGACCCGCAGAACAAAGTACGGTCCGTCTTTCCAAGTCCGCTCATCAGATCCCAGGGAGAGCCCGGCCAATGGACCAGGTAGCTGGCTGTTCCTATCTTCCAGATACCTACTCCGTAGCTGGTCACCTGGTATCCTTATGTTGAAGAACTCCACTATTTTCGTACATGGCACTTATTGTCTTTTTAAGATTTTTAACTCTATATTGGGGGCTGGGCTGGACTGTGCTCAACTGCATCGCCAGTTCGATCATCTACGGAGCTGCCGGGTAACGGGTAAGGCGCACGATCAAGTGCAAGCGCAGCAACGGGACGAGGGACGGTGTCTTCCGCACACAAATCACAATCCAGTGCCTTCACCGTCGATCCGGAATTGTCCAGTAGTAAACCGCTCTGCAGCCACCACGATAGACCAGCTCCGGTGATGGGCTGATGAACTCGATACTGGGCAGGTCGTCAAGACAATGTTGGGTGCTGATGAGCTGGCAAGGCGGGTCCTAATAGTATCATCCCGCCCAAATCAATGCGTATCCTGGCTAGCTTTCTGCAAGGTCAGGCCCGTATTCCCGAGGTGTCTGGTTCTGATTTCAGAAGGTGCGCGCGAAGGAACAGTGGTCGAGGTTTATCGGCCATGTGTGAGTGTGTGTGCGTGCGTGTCTGGGATCTGGGACCATCCCACGCCATGGCAACCGTCCCTTGCACCGAAATGCCTCGAGACACACAATGGGCGACGGACATTGCATGACAGGAAATTAGACATGGCGGGCAAGCACGCAAAACGCAGAAACTAGCTTGCTCCGTTTTTCCCAGACCCCTGGAATTAAGACCAAAAACAAAAAACAATCGGGTTCCTGAGAAAACCCTGCACTCTTATTTTTTTTGGAGGGGGTGCCGGGGTGGGCGGCCAAGGTGACGTCTAGTGTCGCGATGTGAAATGGAGGGGCTGGGCCAACTTCTAAGTGGGAGGTTGGGATCTCAGACCACAGCTTGCAGCCCTCTTAAACCTCCATCATGCATGGCGCGCCGAGCCCTTTTCTTTCTCTTGTGCATTCCAAATCGAAAGCTACTCGTCGTTTTCTTATTCCTCGCCTCGCCATTTTTCGTTTAGAGTTTGCGCGTTGTTTTGGCTTCTCCCTAGCCATCTCATCTCACCATCGTTACTCTCTCACTCAAGCACTTACTCACGGCTTCTGACTTTGGTGTTGGGTGCCACCGCCGTCGTCCATCCCGCTCTCGAACAAACCCGTCTTTGTCCAGCTTCCCGCATTCCAGACAAAGCTATTTTGGGGAGGCTTAATGCGTGGTTTTGAATTCACCTTTTTGGCCGCAAGACATTGACGCTGTCTATTCTTGTCGAGCCCACCAAAGCCATGCGACACCACATTCCAAGCTCGCCGTCATTACCATGGGCGATGCGATGGCTGGTCTGGTTCGGCGCCACCTCTTCAATGGTCGGCGCTACACCGTATCCTAAAGACGACCTTCACGATGCCGGCTACTCATATCTCATGCCACGAAACTGCGCGACCTATTGCGGTTCCGATAACCAGTTCTGCTGCGAGGCGAACCAGGTCTGCACGACGGTTCAAGGCAATGTAGCTACCTGCGTGGCTGGCGTCCTCGCCCCAGCCTACACCACGACGTGGACGAGGACTTACACCAGCACCATCATGACCCATTGGATTCCCGCTCCCGCGCCCACGCCCGGCGTCGACTGCATCCCTCAAGCTCCCGAGCAAGAAGCCTGCGGCCGTATCTGTTGCGCAGGCTGGCAGCAATGCGCATACAAGACCAACGGCGGCCAGTGTACTCCGCGACCCGGCTTCGCTGAGCCCAGCACCGTCGTCGTCACTTCCAACGGCCAAGTCACAACACGATACTCTACGCCCTATTGCGTTACTGGCACCACGACAATCGTCGACAGCGGCGTTCCCTCAACCCAGGCCAACACCGTCACAATCACTTCGAGCACCGCCAATCCGACCTCCACTAGCGATGGAAACACGATTGGAGCCGATGGCAGCAACAAGGGCGGCACAGGAGGCGGTCTCAGCCCCGGTGCCATTGCAGGTATCGTCATTGGTACTCTCGCCGGCGTTGCTCTTCTCATGCTCCTCTGCTTCTGCTGCATCGCCCGCGGCATCTGGAACGCCATTTTCGGCAGAAAGAAGAAAGAGGAGAAAGTCGTCATCGAGGAAGAGCGCTACTCTCGTCACGGCAGCCGCGTCCCCTCAGCGTACTCCCGCCGAGACCGTCACTCAGGCTGGTTTGGCGGTCGTCCTGCATCGGCCAGCGATCGTTGTGAGAAGAAGTCAGACGACAAGTGGTGGTTGGGCCTCGCTGGAGGTGCTGCTACCTTGCTCGCATTGCTCAATCTTAAGAAGGACAAGAAGCCCGCTCGCAAGCCTGCTCCCTCATCGCGGTACAGCGACTCGTACTACACCTATTCTGATGCTACGGACTTGACAAGTAGTAAGTTTTTATGCCCCCTGTTCCTGAAATAAATGAGGCTCCAAATAGGAAACATGATGCTAACCAATTTTCTATTCATTCAACAGGCAGCTCAAGCTCAGGAGGCCGTAGCCACCGCACCGGTCGAACCGGCCGCAGCTATCGCTCAAGAGACTCCCGCGGCGGAGCATCTTATTACTCTCGTGCCCCTTCGCGCCGATCATAGAGTGGCTGCCGTTCGACTGAGACGCATTCCGTGTACACAACTTCGTACGAGCCGCATGCCTCGATGCATCTCGTCTCTGCTATAGCATGAGTTGGCACTTGTTTGTCAACATGAGCATTGATGTTTTCACACCCTTTCTTCAGCATATAACGACATTTTTTTATGCTCGCTTTTACATACTGTTGGTTTTGGCGTTGCGGTACTCTTTTGCGCATTTCGGCATTTGGCTGGCCTTTCTGAACTTTTCAGTTTGAGATTCATTGAGATATCACATTTCGTGGCTTTAGATGACCTTTGAAAGGGAGGACACGAGAGCATGACAATTTGGGGAAAAAAAGAGTATGGAACGAACGATTCGATGATTTGAGGACTTGACATGCAAGGGGTATTAGGATGATATTATTGGTGGTGGCCTACGAGATTGAATTTTCGGGGCACCAGACTGTTTACATATAGATTTGATACTCTGCAATAGCAATATCAGCACCCAGAGTCAAATGGCGACTGGCTGTTCACAATCATTTCACATTGTATCTTTATGTCTCAACGTAGAATTCGTGGACTACTACTCCACACATGAACATGTTTTCTGCTCAAAAGGAGCTTTCGGCCACACGGCCAACAGTACCAGCGTGGCCCGACATTCGGGATACACAAGCGGCAGGGCGATGAGAGAAGATACAGTTCAGTCCTGCATGGCCGCCTCCACGACCATTGTAGTGGGTACCACAACGGGAGAGAAGCTGAGTTAGTCTTGCGCACGGAGGCCATGAAACCATGTATTGGATCCCAGCGGAGCTGTTGGTCGTGCACATTCTCAAGAGTCCGGGCTCGAGATACACACGACGTAGTGTCACATAATAATGCACATCACCGGGTTGATACACCGGTTGCCTCTTTTATAATGTACACGAGGCTAGGAGAACACGGGTGAAATGTTCAAGTCCGACGTGTCTGTTGCCTGGAAACTGCCTCCTATTGCTCCCTAGAAAGGCTTAGAATCATCAGACAACAGCACGACTTCCTTACTACCTATAAAGGGGGGAACATGTCCTGAAGAAGTAGTTCCAGCAGTACAGACACAATCCTAATCATTACTCAGTTGATTTAAATCTGTTCACCTCTTAGCCATCCATCCGCACTGAAATCCACCATGCCTTCCACCGCTGGCCCATGCAAGAACTGCGGGACCTCGGTATCTAGTACACAGACACAGTGTCCAAGCTGTGGAAAAGCGGCCCATCAACTACGGATTTCCGCTTATCCCTTTGCTCCTTTAGGTGAAAAAAAAGTTATACAACTTGTATCGACTTTCAGTAGCCAGTGGAATGGTTTGAAGTCTCAAATGCGAAAGCGCTATGGCTGATATCAGCTTCAGGTGCTCGATAAGATAGCTTAGAGTTGAAGTGCTGTGTTGAGGTGTAAATGAGGTTGAAAAACTCAATGGAAAGGGAGGGCTTTCGTTCACATACAAATTTAGTCCATTCGTTACAGCCCGAATAATTAAGACTCAACTTTCGTTAACACTATTTGCCAAAGTTCTGAATCATGTCCGGCTCATTTGACAAGAATGAGCGTAGGTTGCCAATAGCCCAAGCTGCTTCCAGCATGCTACTCCGCGACCCTAATTGCTGCCACTGTCCTGAGACTGGAGGAATTGAAGCAATTCAAGGGAGTCATCGACTTCTCCATCAATAGCAGCGGACGGACCTAGTCTATTATAGAACGGGTAGTCGAAACAGGCAGGGAAGAAGCCAGCATATTCCCAATCGATAATTGCCCGGATCTTTAGCGTGTCTGAGTCGACAATGACGTTCTGCTGGGACAAGTCGTTATGACAAAAAACGTACTCCTCTTGGCTTGACGGTTGGAGATTTCAGCTATCCTTCTCGGCGCGTTTCAAAACTCGAAAGGGGGGGATCACGAGGCCCGAAGGTCCGCGATACGGCGGGACTTCAGAGTCTTCAGCTTTTCACGATGAAACTCCAGTTCCTGGCGTACGATAGCCTTTTATTCCTCGGACAGCTCGGACATGCTTTCGCCTTCAATGTACTCCGTGGTCAGATAGTACGCTTCATCGTCTTCGAAGTGACATTTCACAGCTGGAACAGGGATGTCAGTGTGTTGTCGAACGAACTCCAGAGCCTCAGCTTCGTTCAAGATGCGTTCTTTCCCCAGACGAGGCACGTATAGTCCATGATATCCAGTGCGGAACTCTTTAGGCCGCAAGTTTCTCTTGATGAAGGCATCTCCGCGGTGATAGTACTTTCTTTCAAACGTTGTCGCGAAGCACCTCTCCTCTTGCGCAGCTTCTGCAGATGCCATCCTTTCTGATCACAAGACCACAGTGTGTTGAGGCACGAGCAATGAAATATTCGCTAGTACACAAGCAGAACACTTCGTACGTTCAACTTCATTAGCTGGTCTGAGATGGGGTGAGGATACAAAAGGGGTATGGCGTGATGAGATGGAATAAGGAGAAAATGCAGCGAGAATGTCACACGGTTTACATCAGACATGATCGGGTTTCGTTGGGGTCGAAGTACTCGTTTGAGGCTGGACATTTTACATTTCGCTTTGGGGCCGCCATGGCGACCCGCTGTTCCGACCAGCTGGAGTAACCAACACTTGCCCGTATGCTTGTTGCAGCGCTGTTTGCTAGCCATCCTAGCACAGGCCGGGTGGAATTTGGTCGATTGGTTCACACCCAAGCCATTTGGTCTAGATTTGTGACATTGGCGATGAGACACAAGTCAAAGTGGAAGCGCAGTGGAACTCACGTTTGTGCGCTTTTCGCTGCAACCTGGACCGGACTAGACTTTGTTTGATGTGAGAGTCGGAGCTTGTTGGACCCTGCGAGCTGCAGCACGACACATCTCATGCACGAGGAAACAAGAACTGAATCGTTACTTTTTTAATCAGTTTCTTTTGTAGCCCTTTTGCTACGTGACATGCAAATGGTTTAACCGTCGCCACTCCAGAGACCCAGAAACGCAAAAGAAACAATAAATCCGGTTCCCCATAACCAGTTTTTTCCCCTTCTTACTCCTCAACAACGTTGCCCTTCTCGGAAACGTACAGACCGTCCAAGAACTGTGGATCACTGTTAGCAACTGATTCAAATTGAGATGCAAAAGTTCTCCGATTGTTTTCAAGAGGCAATATTCTCCCATAACCGTGAAGAACTGAGGTCAAGACTTCCTTACCTTTCGGATATCCTTGTTGCGGACCTTGCAGATCTGCTGGATATCGGCAGCGCTCTGGGAGACACGCTCCAGGGAGTTGCCGGTCAGGACCAGCTCATCCTTCTGGTTCTTCGACAGCTCAACATCGACACCCTCCTGCATGACAACACGTCGGACAATCTTCTCGCCGATGAAGTTTCGGATCTCGACCTCCCACAGGCCAGTCTCCTTGCTCTGATCCAGGTTCACGTTGATGGGAAAATGGGCGTAGACGTATCGCATCTTGTACTTGAAGCCCTTGGTGACACCGATAACCATGTTGTTGATGATCGATCGGACGGTACGCAGGGTAGCAACATTCTTACGGTTGCCGTGGTGGATCTCGATCGAGATGGTGTTCTTCTTGGGGTGGCCGAAGTTGACGGCCAAGTGACCCAGGTCCTTGGTCAGCTTGCCTCGGGGACCCTCGACGGTGACGATTCTAGTCTTGATGCCGACCTTGACTGTAGGGATAGATACGTTAGTTGTCTTCGAGTCCTTAACAATGTTCTTGCCAAATTTTCAATTCTCCGATATTGCGCCGTATTCGAATTGGTGGGAGGTTCAATTCTGTCTGCAAAACCCATGGCGTAGGTCCTTTCGGTGAAGGATTCGAGCGTGCGTATACGTTCGTCGTTTTTCATAAATCCATTTTGGTCGTTCGTTGTAATCGTAGATTTAGATGCTACCGGCAGACAGAAAATTTCCCCTCTCCTCCAATTCGAATACTTTGCGGCGGCATGCTGGAGAATTGTCGATACTGGTGGAAATAGAGAGATTGCACGTACCCCCCTCGGGGATTTCAAGGAGCTCCTGAGAATGAATGTACTTCATCCTGCCGGTTGTGTGTTGGGGATGTCGGTGGGTGAGGTTGTCGTAGGTCGTCGGGCGGCGGATCACGACGGGAATTCGGTTGGCGAAATCGTGTGGGCGGAAAAGTTCTAGGGCTCGCCGCACGTGAGGGCAAAAAGTGCTGCCGCCGAAGTTGAGCCGGGTAGCGGTCGGCGCAAAAAAGTTGTGGTGGGGCGTGCGCCAGTAGTTTGACAAGCGAGTTCGGTTGAGTGGTGACGAGTCACGTGAGACCATTGCTTGTCCTTGCAGGCTCTTGGACAAGCCATTTCAGTATCATCGTTAGCTCAAAGCAGAAGCGACGCAGGCATTCGACAGCGCCTACTTTGGGCCATCTAATACCTGGAGGACTTCATATTGCTGTAAATGAACTTATGCTGGTGAGGGCCAACGATTGACTATCTGTGCACTTGAGCCAAGGATCTATCCGCAGCTTCAGAAAGAAGGTTTCTCAAGCAAATAAAAATTGTAATAGCTCATTCTTCATCCACTCGAATCAATGTTATGAGTTTGTGAGAATGAATAGTTGTCTTTTCCTTTGGATGTCCTCTCAATTGTCTGTTGCATGTCATTGGAACAAGTACCCTGACTCTCCAAATTGCAGCCTGGCTGGAGCTCTACCTTCAAAAGTGGGGTGAGGGAAGCTCTGGTCAATCAGCCTGTCTGTGCCTGCGCCAACGACTACTACTACGACTCGGCCTCCACGCCGTAGCTGACGGAACAGAGCATGGGTACGTCAGCGCCATGGAGATAAACCCCGTCCGCGACGAACAACACCAGACCTCCAGCTTGGCCTCGCCCATCACGACAAACCATCACCACGGCATTGCCTCTCCGCACCAACCCACCCTGCCTCTGCCGCCCAACGCAATCTCCCTCCAGAGGCGACATCCCCTCACCACCATGTCCTACTTCTTCTCCACCCCCGTTGACATCGATGTCGTCCTCGAGGATGCCGACGACCGCTCCATGGTTGACGTCAAGCTCGACAAGAACCGTCGCGAAAAAGCACCTCTCTACATGGACGGCGAGTCCGTCAAGGGCACCGTGACCGTGCGTCCCAAGGACGGCAAGCGCCTCGAGCACACAGGTATCAAGGTGCAATTCATCGGCACCATCGAGATGTTCTTCGACAGAGGCAACCACTACGAATTCCTCTCGCTGAACCAGGAACTCGCCGCCCCGGGAGAGCTCCAGCACCCGCAGACCTACGACTTCAACTTCAAGAACGTCGAGAAGCAGTACGAGTCATACAACGGCATCAACGTCAAGCTGCGGTACTTTGTGCGCGTCACCGTCTCGCGCCGCATGGCCGATGTCATTCGCGAGAAGGACATTTGGGTCTACAGCTACCGCATCCCGCCCGAGATGAACAGCAGCATCAAGATGGACGTCGGCATCGAGGACTGCCTCCACATTGAGTTCGAGTACAGCAAGAGCAAGTACCATCTCAAAGATGTCATCGTCGGCCGCATCTACTTCCTGCTCGTCCGCCTCAAGATCAAGCACATGGAGCTGTCCATCATTCGGAGGGAAACCACGGGTGCTGCGCCAAATCAGTACAACGAGAGCGAGACACTGGTTCGCTTTGAGATCATGGACGGCTCACCGTCCAGAGGCGAGACGATTCCCATTCGTTTGTTCTTGGGTGGCTTTGACTTGACGCCTACGTTCCGCGATGTGAATAAGAAGTTCTCTACGAGGTACTACCTCAGCTTGGTTCTCATTGACGAAGGTAAATGTTATCTTTTAAAAAAATCACACTGGGAAACTATCTCGTTTAGAATACTCACATCCTTAGATGCCCGTCGTTATTTCAAACAATCCGAAATCATCCTCTTTCGTCAAGCCCCCGAGGGCTTACCCGAGAACACCGCCGGCGACCTGCAACCCCTTCCTGCTCCCAACGAGGCTAAGATAGCCGCTGCGCAAGCCTGATTTTCCCTTCGCGATTGTCCATGGACTCATTCCGGGGATACGTGCCGCCGCTTCTGTAAAACTTACTCACTGTTGTCTTTTTTTTTTCGCGCGTATTCTAGCATATGGCTCGGCATTGGTTTCAGGGGATGCTTTTCCTTTTCTTTTTTCCAATATTCTCATATTAAATGTATGCCCATCGATCGGTTGTACGATGCACCATAGATTCTGCGCATAGAGCTTGCAATCGAACGTGTGCCGCAGATATGGCTCTTCTTGTCTTGCATGAATCAATTCCCTATGTGCTTGGGTCTCTGCCCAACGTATCTAGCCCTTGAGTCCCTCTGAGTCAAAACAATGAAAAGCGAAAATCTTAGTCTACAACAAGGGTTTCCCTGAACCGGGCCGCGCTTTGTTCAATTCCGTCATCCAACCTTTTTTCCTCGTGCTTTTTTAGAGCACGTTATAGCTCCATGACATCACCTGTCTCAAACCCGAACTGATTATTTTGAATAGCAGCAATCCTATCCAGCTCGTCTTGATATTGCTTGCGGATGTCTGCTAATGAGACCACTTTGCGCTTGCTGGCCCCATCGCCATTTTGATGCAGTGCTGGTGAGCCTTCGTCAAAGATCCATGCTTGCTTGGGATCAACACAGCTCAGAGCATTGATGAGTAGCAGGTACTGTCTCGTCACAGGGGTATCTAGGATATCGTCGCCCGTAATCTTGTCTCCTTCGCCAGCCACTTTGAGCTTCTGAATGCGATCGAGAAGAACGGATGCTGCGCCGCGGTAATTATTGCGCTTGATACGCCACGAGTACAGCACTTGGTGGTATGGGAAGCCCTGTACGACATCCGTAGTATTCCGGCACCTCGCAGCCAAGATATCGTCCACTTCTTGCTGCATTCCTGGGAAGGGAAGGGACACGAGCTCCATGTTGTGATACGTTTCACACATTTTGCCCACTAGTTTGCGCAAGCTAGACAGCTTCAAAACGTCATCCTTGATCGATAGAAGACTTGTGTGTGCCAATTCGTACTGGGACGTCGCCAGAGCAGCATTAAACAAACGACTTAGCATTTCCACTTTCGCAGACGAGTTATCTTTGGCAGGTCCTAAGAACTGTATAGCCAATCTGGCAAAGTCCACGACGTAGGAGTAGGCTCTTTGTGACTCGTAGAGTGCCACGATATGCGAATAATACGGGACTTGCCCGCTGTTGAGGAGGTTCCACTCTGTGTCTCCCAGGAGTCCGCAGCTGTGTCTGTCACTTGGTATACTTTCTGAACCTGTTAGGAAGAATTAGCACTATATACTATGTTGAGACAACGCGAAGGAACGTGACAAGCTTACCCATTCCGATGGCCGCCCTCCTGAAGCTGACGGCTGCCGACTCAAAATCATTCAAAGCTAGTTGCACCCGGCCAAGCACGTAGACGGAGAAGGGGTTCTGATCGCTAAAGGGGATAAGGTCCAGTGCTAGATCGGCTCGGCCCTGTTTGATGAGAGCGCACTGAATCAATGCTGGCGACACCTCGATATCACTGTCAGGTGCGCAGAGGTTGATGATAAGATCTGTGATGCTGCTGAAAAGAGGCTCCTTCTTGACGTCATCGAAACCAAGTAGGTGTCCCAGATTCCCTTCCAGTGCCGTCACAAGTTGTGAATCATCGACGTTCTTCTTCGATGGTAATGAAGCTCGGTCGACAGAGCCAAGGGGTATTGAAAGCTCCGTGTGGGCAAGCCATTTCAATAGTTCCAGTCTCTTGAGAGCTGCAAGCAACTTCCGGAAGACCGGACCAATGTCAACCCGGTTGTGCAACGCGTCCTCCTCATTGTCAAATTCGAACTCCATATGTACCAAAAGAATGAGTTGGCTGAAGCAAATGTTCCATTGCAAGGCAATATCATCCTGGACTCCCTTCGTAATCAGTTTTTGTCCGAATTCGGTCAAAGGACTTCGCAGATGTCGCCGCCTAGCTTCGATCGGCGCCGCAATCAAGTCCAATACGTGTGCATATAGGTCGTCTGTGACGATGGCAAAGTTTGTGCCTAGAACCTCCACTATTTGAGCACAGTCGTCATCTGTGATGCCACGCCAGAAGCCAGCTTTGTCTGAGAAGTATTGGATTTGTTCCAAATCGGTCTTAGATGAGTCCTCAAATATTTCATGCCGTAACGCAGCCCGCGCAAGTTGAACATAGTTGTCCGAAAATCCGTCTACAAAAGACAAGCCTGCGCTCACTAGGGCTGCCTTTTGTACGTTCTCTTCATCAGCCGACGGAAGGTTGTGATATAGACGCTCCAGGTCACCGCACTGTCTGATAGCAGAGACAAGATCAGTACAAACAACCCATGCTATATCAGCTTCGGCGTCAAATGCCAATCCGATCGCCTCCCCACGTTGTCGGTCGAGTTCGATCAATAGTCGGAAGAATCGCCGCCATTGAGTTTCGCTAGATGCTCGGAATTGTTCGTAATCCATAGCTCCGGAAGAACCTCGATCCAGTGATGCAGTGGCGCCGAGTACAGAGCAAATAGACTCGGCGAGGCCACAACCTTTGCTGCTGTCTTTCGAAGTCCCCAAGCCACGTTCATATATACATAGTGCTGTTTCCAAAGTTGCTTTCGTAAACCGCCCTGGTTGCAGAATGCACTGCAACCACTTCTCCGTTACGTCCGTAGGATCGCAAGGTCCTGATGTCTGGACAGGGGAGAGCCCAGCATCAGGATGCACGCCGTCCCAGTTCTCCTCCCACGACTGTGTCATGTTCTTTCTGTCCAGCTCCAGCCTCTTCACTCTGTAAGTCATATTGTTCTTCCATAATGTCCACAGGTTGATGGAGCCCTCTGCTGGAGATGCCAGGACGAAGTCTGCGAGTGTCCATATATCTGATGACGATGGCGTGGAGGGAATCAGCGTAGCCTTTGGGAAAAAGTCCTCCACAATGATTGTGTGAGCATCCTTAGCAATCACCTTCCAGAACTTGAACTCTCCAAGCCCTATGGGGGAAAATGTCGCACAGATCCTTTGCCCTCGGCTTCGACCGACAAGCTGTACCAAGTTCGACTGGGACGGATCGATAGCCCACTTTCCAATCTCTTGTGGTGCCCTCTCCACATTCAACAGATCTCCTGTGTACAGGATCTGCTCATCATCAACATTCCAAATACGAATTCGGTGGTCCAGGCAAATGGTGATGGCAAATAAGCACCCTTCGAGTCCAAAATTCGTGACCTGAATCGACGTGGCGGCGCTGTATTCCATATTGACCTTTCCATATTTGATGGTGTGGTTGCCTTGGAACGGTAATAAACTTCGTAGATTCTGTGCCCAGCCCTGAACGTTGAAGAAAGACTCTTTCCATACTCCCGCAGATGCTGCATGCCCATCGTTAGTACAAAATAGCATATTGGACCAATATCTCAACGCAACTCACAGTCATCATGTTTCGTCTTGTCGAAGCGAATCATGCCACCATCGCTGACCGTAACAAGCAAGATGTTGGCCGTCACAGCAACTAGCCGATGCGGACTCTTGAAACTCAATCCAGCTGGCGATTGAACCTTGCACAGCTCCGAAAGCACGGCATCGAGCGCAGTCCTCTTCCTGAAGAAGTCTGGTCGTAGGGTGAATGTGTACAATTGCGACGATTGGTCCAGTACGAAGACGCAGAGAGCATCATGTTCTTCTGGATCTGAAAAAGCCACGCAGCTCGTCTGAATGGGTACGCTGAATTTGAAATTCAACACGAGCGGCGCATCAGCGGTTTTGTCCTTTTTACACACATCTACCACCCGGATACTCAAGACGGTTCCATCCTCGAGGACCCTCCACAAGAAGATGCGTGGCGCATCGTGCCACTTGCGGTGGTAGATGGACGAAGCTGAAGCGAGATTTTTGATTCGGAACGTTGTCTCGTCCTCGGTCGATGAATCGTTAGCAATGCGTCGTTGGCTGCGGCTGTTGCTGTTTTTGGAGGGGACACGAATATTGACAACCGATGTAGCAGCAGGAGGCTCGAGGTTCAAGCGTGTCTCTTTGAAGAGATACTGGATCTCGCCTGAATCCATCTCGCCTCCATAAAGCGAAATGGAGCCAGTTGAGTTCGAAGGGCGAGAGAGGAAATCTTTTGGTGAGCCGTCGCTGTCACTGCTGGTGGAATTTTGCGATCGCGTAGGCTGGCAGATTTCGGTCGCTGGGTCGCGAACGCGCTAACCCGTAAAGGGAAACAAGCTCAATTGAGCTACCCTGCACCTTTCTTTCCCGTCCGAGATTTCACGATCTAGGATGAACTGCGACTTCGTATTCTTTTTTTTTTTTCTTTGAAGGTGTAGTTGTTATTTGATGGAGTCTAAGGGGGCTTTTTTTTGTGCCGATGGATTGAATTTGTGTCCGTTTCATCGTCCGTTGTTTCTAGGCTGACAGTTTTAACGTCGATAACTTCCCTTCTGTACTAAAGACTGTCGTAACACGTAGCAAAAGAATTGCCGAGAGTTCAACAATACATCATCACTGACCCATTCGGACACAACCAATTCGCAGTCATCGTACAATAAGCGGACAGGATTTTGCTAATATATGCGAAGAAGTTCAAAACAATGATGGTAAATAATAGCTAGATTACAAACGACCCAAAACCAAGCAACGCCAAAAGATATGCGACGCCGACCCAATCATCCCATCATCTCATCTATAGCACAATTAAAAACCTCTCATTAATCCTTCTCCATATCCTTGGGCGCAGGATCACCAATGCCATCCTCATTAATAGCAAACAACGTATCGCTCTCAGGCAGACATGGACTGTCGTAAATCTTGGCAATTCTGGTCTCGCCACGTCCCTTCTTCAAGCTAATTCGCGTCGTACTCGCGTGAGCAATGATATTACCACCAATGGGCTTCTTCGGGTCGGGATTGAACATTGCACTTGGTCCGCCGTCCACTTGGGCGACGACCTGATTCGTAATCACCACCGCGATACCAAACTCGTCTGCTAACCTCTGAAGCGTTCGCATGAATTTGGCGAGATGTGTTTGTCGGTTGGAAAGTTCTCCACGGCCGCAAAAGTCCGTTCGGTAAAGGGCTGTTGCACTATCAACAACGAGAAGAGAGAATCGGGTCTCGCACATCATGGCCGCAGCCTGGTTCAGCAATTGCAACTGATGATCCGAGTTATATGCACGGGCATAGGCAACGTTATCGAGGACCTCTTCTCCCGACAGCCCGAAACGATTGGCTACTGCGAGGAGTCGAACGGGTCGAAATGTGCCTTCTGTATCGATGTATAGACATTTCCCTTCGCCGCCACCCATATCGAATGGGAGCTGACATGTTACGGCCAAGGTGTGACAGATTTGACTTTTCCCTGTACGAAATTCGCCAAAAAGCTCTGTGACTGAGCCCGTTTCGATACCGCCCGCGAGGAGAGTGTCTAAGTTCTTGGAGCCAGTCGTGATGGAGATGAGTTCACTACGACGCTGGTGCATTTCGGTGGCGGTCGTGAATCCCATCGGTACCAATTTGGAGGCTACGCAAAGGGATGTTAGTCAACCAAGGCAGCCAAATAGATTGCTGTTTGAGCACACATACCTTCTGCTAAGATCTTGGTCGCTTTTTGCTCAGAGATGCCCTTGATCTGCTCCAGCATTCTGCGCGGGGTATACGCCACCGACTCGACTGTATTGAAGCCTCCATCCATCACTAGCTGGATATCGCGTTTTGTCAGACCGGCGATTCCCTATAGTGATCCGTCATTAGTCTGATGCAATCAAATCGATGGAAGTGGTGTGCATTACCTCCAGCGCTGTGAGAGGAGTCGGTGCCCCCGGACCAGTCATGCCACCATCCTCGCCCATCTGGGCTTCATCGTACTCCTCTGACATGTTTTCTATTGTACTGCAGGTTCAATGCAAAAAAGTATTCGAAAATTCGCACGAAGAAGCTGATTGCAGTCACGAGAGACGGTCAATCAAGTTTTGAATAACGGGCGCCAGGACTGGTAATTGGTGTTGATGAACGAGTCGCGTTGGAACGCGTCTGAGCCAGGCACCAACGCCACCAAGCGACGCCAAATCACGTGAGACTTAAATCAGAATGTCTGCGTTCTACGGTTTGGTTGATGACCAAGCACTTCACATGTGTTATGATGAGCAAATAATTGTTTAAAATCGAATTCTTGTTTCCTTATTATTCGTGTAGTATCACTAGAGTACAATAGCAACGTACCCAAGTGGGTAGTTCAGTTCATGAGTGATCCCATCTATCCTCCATCCGCGGCTTCCATGCTAAGCAAGTGCCAAAACCGAGAGCATTCCAAAAACGCCATTGTGCAAGTGTGTGGTGTGAGCGATGCCGAAAGAAAATCATGAGCCAAAGAGCAATGTCGTGATCATTCGTCTAGTTGATGACGATGCGGCGAGATTCGTGCTTCTTGGCCTTGGGCACAACGATGCTCAGAATGCCATTCTGGAAGCTGGCGGAGACTCCGTCCTGGTCAACACGGTTGGGGAAGTTGAAGCTCCTGGAGAACTCGCCGATCTTGCGCTCAGTAAGCCAGTACTTGGCATTGTCGGCTGGCTTTTGCGTCCCAGCTGGCTTCTCAAGCTCGGCTGTTGTGGTGGTTGGAGTTGCAGGAGCGGAGTGTCCAGCGTTGGACCACTCCTCGTCCTCGTCTTCAACAGTGGGTTGTCTTGTATCCTTTGCCTTCTCTTCGCTTTCGGGGAGAGCGCCGCTCATAGCAGTGTCCTCGGACTGAGCGGCTGGAGAAGTACCAGCGCTGTATCTGCGCTCCGACTTGCCTCGGATTTGTAGTGTCTGAGGCTCAGTGAAGTCGATGGTGACATCTTCCTTGTTCACTCTAGGCAGTTCACCGTGGAGTTCGTATGTTTCAGCTGTCTCGCGCACATCGAACTTAGGCTGCCACTGAGGCAGACTGCTGGGACGGCTGCAGTGGCGACCAGTCTTGGTGTTGCCCTGGCGAGAGTAGCTGTCGAAGTCGTCGAGAAGACGGAAGAGTGAAGGACTTGTCCTGGTTGTAGAAGGCCTGAGGGAAGAATGCCATTTTGTGTGACTGTGAGGGTGTCGAGTTTTTGGGTAGGCAAATAATCGTTGTGTGAAGAAGTGGATGTAGGATAGTGGCAGCGAGAGGGATCAAGCAAGGCCTTTGTACAGAAGTGGTTGTTCTTCTTCTTGTTGTCTGTCTGAGAAAGGATATCTTCAATTCAAGGAACTATGGTGCTGCTTTATACTAGGGAGAGACTCTTTGCCGAACACCATTACAAAGACGAAAGATATCTATAGAAAGCCCTCTGAATAATCCTGAAATGCCTAGATAGTGCTAGAATCAATTGGGAAGCAATGGATTGCGTGTGCAGTGGCCATGCGCTGACACAGACTCATCGCGACATGTCGAGAAGTTGATGGTCAATGCTGGAAGCTTCTAGACGCCCATGGAATCCTGTCCTCGCTGCCACTGCGATCGGGCGGCAAGCTTGGCACATTGCTGCCAGTGAGCATTGTCATGGCGGACAGACATCGTGCATCTGGTGATCAAGTGCAATTTCACAATCTGTGAAGGGAGATACTGTATTAAACATTTCGAGTGTTTGACTACGTTTGGTCTATCTGAGGCCGTTCGTTGTCCTGACCTCTCGCTTCTTGCTTCCTCGAATTTGTGGGTCTGCCGCTCCCAACCACAATGCTTGGCATCGCTGCAGCTGCTGGGTACAGGTACGGGTGCCGCAGCGTCCTGTGCCACACACCACATCCCATCCGTTATGACGTCACGCTGCCTCTAGCGACAACTGCCGCCGTTTTTTTTTGGGGCCAGTTTCCGTTAGATCTACAGAGGCGGGAAAGCCAAGCTGAATAGCGAATAGGATTTCATCTGATCCGATACAACGATCGGATGCAAAATGGTTCATCGTGCATTCCTTCGCCTGCTTCCCAAGACGACAGAGCTAAGGGCGATCTTATGTCTGCCTACGCAGACGTCATTGCAGCCGGCTTTGACGGACGCCCACGAGGTTTACGTTTGAGGTGGATGTGTGATCTTGCGAGTTTTAGTACGTAGTCCAGACACTTTTGGTCTTTCTTTTGTCATCCAGTCCATACAAGCCACATCTTGGCTCGAATAGCATCGCCACCCACAAGCCACCTTTTGATTCAACTACATGCCACGATCCAAACCGAGACCGCCAAGACGTTATGCCAAACTGTAGAGTATATACTGCGTGTACTGATGCTAAAGTAGATTCGAATTGCAACCCAAAGCTGAGAAGTCTGCTCAATGATTCCATCCGTTCCTGTGTGCCCCTTCGTTGCCTAGACCGTAACAATGATGCAATTTGTCTCGAGCGTAAATCCCAGGAGCCGGTCAATCCCAAAGCAGCCCGCTATTCATGCATTCGTAAAATCTCCCTGTCATCGAAATCCCATGGTAATGCCCGAAAAAAATTTGATGTGTAGAAGCAGTGGTAGAGGCCTGCCCAGCTGGCTGGTCTTTGTTCAGCAGGACGAACGTGTCATACCAGCAATGTGGCATTTCAAACAATCCTAATCGAGTGCTTGAAAGAGCAGTTCGGCAGTAGTCTCGCGGTGTCGAGGGATCGAGGATAATTCATCCATCATTCAAAGGGCCGCACCGGCGGATATACGGAAACAAAATTCATTGGAACTCGACCACCAGGGCCGATTGACGCCGAATTCTGCACACGATTGAACAGTCCTATAAGCCTCCGACCAACTGACGGCTCTAGCTCTGTACCGTCTCGCGCAATCTTGACCTCTCGGTTTTAGTTCCAGGGATTGCGCAAGCCTCTTGTGCGGAAGAAGGGCAAGCGTGTGGTAGATAACCATTCCAGCTCGAACGGCTTGCCCCATGTCTTTGCCTCGTCTTCTGTGACAATGTTCTTCTCACTCGCCGTTTCGCTCTCGATATCGGACCCAGCTTCGGACTCGTCTCGTTCCGCCTCCCAGAAGATCGTGCCTCTTGCGGAGTCATCGATGATTTTGCCTCGGGGAGCGTGTTCAGTTGCCTCTGTAGAAATCGCCTTGGGCAGGTCAACTTCGGAAGCTATCAAAACCTTCGGTGCAAATTCAATCGCAGCTGACGGATCTTTGTTCATCTCCGAAGTCATCCGTGCGTAGCCAAAGTACTCGCCCGACTTATTAGCTGAAAAAATCAAGTAGACGTTATCCGCGGTCTGAAGCGTGATTAGCATTTAGGAGTCGCAAAACGATAATGTGAAAACCGTGTACTTGCCTGGAATGCCTTATTCAGATTCTCCTCGTTGTGAGACTGAGTGGCCCAGACTCCAGTCTTCACACTGAGATCCAGATCCTCAGTGGTCAAACTCTTTAAAATGAAGAACTTATCAACGTGAGATCGAACTTGACCGTCCTTCTTGGATGAAATCGATGGAAGTACAATTGCATCGACCTGGACGGCTACTGCAGGGTCCGCTTCATCGACTGAGGTGTGATCGGTAACATTTTCTGGGTCAATTGAAGAGCCAGGAGCTGTAACTGCCGGGCCGAGAGGAGCAGTGGTGCCTGATGACCCCTCAACAGTGTTTTTCCGCAGACGGCTGACGAGCCGGACCGATTGAAACTTCGAGTCGTGTAACTTTTGTTGCGCTGCAGAGCATGTTACTTCGTCTTTGTAGTTTGCAAATGCGCAGTTGCTTTTGGAAATGAGAAACAAGGATTCCATGCCAGAGGTCTCTTTACATATGTGTTCGACCAATGCCATCAGATCAGCCTGCGGCGGGAGATTCCCAATCCATAGAGCATGGCCTGTGTAACTCTAGTCAGCCAAATGACCCTCTTTTTGATGTTATGCGTCGTCGCCTTACCGCTCTGACGTGGTTTTCGAGGTGGTCCGCGGACGGTGCTTTGCTTCGATAACGAGGTTTCTACTCATGGGGTTATTTAAGAATTGGAATCGGTAATATCCGTGATTTAGTATTTACCTTGATTTCTGTTGCCTCTGTTCAAGTTTCCTCCGTACTGAGAGTGTCGACCTTCCACTCTAGGAACACCAGAGCTGTGTGTTCTAGACGAGAAATTGGGGGGGACGACAGACGAATGTTGAGTGAAATTACCTTCCTGTGGGTAATAGAAGCCAGGTTGAGCATGAGTCATCATTATCTGATTCGGGTAGTAAACCATATTTGGCCGACCATGCATTCCTTGCTGAACATGGGTATGAGGTAAGTGACCACCTTGATAGAACTGCGGCACCTGTGTCTGCCCAATATAATACGGATGATTCGCCATAGCTATTGGTGACCCTCCAAAACCAGGCATCGATGGGGGTTGGTGAGTCATTGGAGGCGAGGTTGTAGGACTGTATGGCTGGTTGGTGCCATGAATGTAATGGGCAGTCTGCTGAGGATGATGTCCCATGGCAGGCAGATTATTACCCATAAGTGTCATGTCGAAGGTGCCATGTTGTGGAGAAGCCATAGCCGTCTGGGCGGATGTTTGTGGGTTAGTAGGTTCGTGAGTGTTTTGAAGTGTGTTAGATTGATCATGCTCTGAAGCCCTTGTTGCTGGTTGCATGTTGCCTGTCAACGTAGCTGCTGCTGCCGATGTCTGGTCAGCAGCATCCACACGACCAGCATTCTGGCCTTGCTTTGTCGGTTCCTGAATTTGGTATTCAGTTTAAGACCTGAGCAACCAGTTGACACAAAGCTGTCTGTTGGTAGGTTAATGTATTGTTCTGATCCTAGCCACCATTACAGCCGTTAGTTACTCTGCAACATAGACATGGTTTTCTGTGACGATGTACCCCTTTGAAGTTGAAGGCAGGCTGGAAGAGAACACTGTAAAGTCGCTGTGCCGAGGTCAGTACGAACCTATGGATTTTGTTCGAAGGAGGTTGAATCTTGCTCGAGCTCCCTATACGCTACAGCGGATAGGTCAACCCTGCCCACTCGCCACGACTGTTTAACGCGGGTTCTTATAATTCCAAAATCGAAACGAGCCACTTTGTGTGAAGCAGAGATATTGTCATAAAACGCGTTACACCATGAAAGTGTGTGAACGATAGAAGGTCGCAGGGATAGGAGTGACGCTGTGTGTGGTCGAGAATTGGCGAAGCCTGTCGGTTGGAAGCAAGAATTGGTCGAGACACTAAGTCGTGCACAAACAGGTATCGCCATCGAGACGTAGAATAAGCTGGATCGGGATCGCCAAGTCCACGCAATATTGGGCAAAGCCCAGAAATCGGTCAAAGAGAAAGGTACAAAGCCAACAAAAAAGGGCAACAAATTGTAGCCAAGAGCAAGGGAGGAAAGCCAGGTAGGTAAGGAAATGGGAAAGGCGATGATTTTGAAAAAGTACAAACGTCAGGCAAACCACAGAACATGAATTCAGAATAATGATGACCTAAACAAGATGGGGTGAGCTGTCTGATGGGAAACGCCGTCGAATAGTCTTAAAGTTCTCGGTTTGCAGAACAACCCGGTGCGGGAGGCGAATGCCCAGGAAGCGATCCTGGTTCAGAATGGCTTTAAAGAGCCACCCTCGTGACTTTATGAGCCAGGAGTGTCTCGAGGACGACAAGGCTGAAGGGACACGTAGATCTGTCGAATGATAGGATACACACAGACGGGGGAGGTGTGAGAGGAGAAAGCAGTACTGGGGCCAGGTGAGATGCCCAGGCATCAGAGGGCTTGTCAACTGCACAAGACTGCCCTCGTCACCACACCTGAATATTTTAGACCCTCGCAGCCCCACGACGGGACACATAGATGCCCAGGATGCAGGGGACTGGAAGCTGTATGTAGTGCTTGCTTGCCGGCGAATCGCAATGTCTCCGAAATTCCAGGCGATTTTGATTCAACAACGATGCAGGTCAACCGCCATAAAGAGAAATGAGATGCCCAGGTTGCCGAAACGAACACGCGCGGACTGATTCCTCGTCTCACCTCACCGGACGGCGCCCGGACGGGACCGCGAAAAAGGGGACTGGATGATTTGTAACCAGCTTGCGCAAACCAGCACTTTCTGTCCCCCTATTTTCACGGCAGGAAATTATCCGGCACTTGGACAATGATGCGAATGAAATACTGGCGCAGAAGAATCGTGCTTTCGATGGTCAAAGATTGGGAGGGGTGACAGAATAGAAAGCTCCGAGATTATCGCAAATGATGGGATATCGCCTAGATGGCTAGCATGAAGTCAAAAAACGCTCCGACCAGGAACAAGAGCAGCTTGTCGGTATCAATTCGCCACCCAGGATCTGGGTGCCAGGTTCAAGAAGTGATGAGCTTTCGTACGAAAGATGGTCTTTTCGGGAAGGGCGTGTAAGGGCGAGGGGGGGCGTCTTATGGGAAAGGATTAGATGACAGATGGAGTCTGGCTACGTGCTCTCGTTGTCTGAGCCAGCAGAAGTACATACGTACATAGTAGCCTTAGCTTGACGGGCAGCGGGTAGCGGAGGATCAAGAGCAGGACTAGGTGCCCAGGTAGGGGGATCCATTGGATGGACTTTGATCCACGAATACAATCTCCAGGTCCCGAGTATTGATTGATGAGAGCAGAGTTCAAAGACAAGCGCAGGGTCTAACGGCTCTGTTGCCCCTAATGTACATGAGCTGTACATCTTTCCCTATCTTGGAGAGCTTGATGCTAGGTAGGTATGTACTTTGAAATGTCTGAAGCAAGTATTGACTGGAAACACTCCTGTCGCGGGTGCCTTGAATCGAAGCTTGGCCTGGCCGGGCCCATGTTGATCTTGTCACTCGACAGGGCTTCGTCAACGAACCGCTTTTCGTGTTAGCGTTACATCTAACGACACCCAATGGCAACGGTCACCCACATTCCCAGCACAATTGAGTTTGTGGCGCCGAAAATGGGAACAAAAAAAAGGCACATTGAGGTGGCGACTGCAATTTACCCCCACACGCCGCATTGCCGATGGACGCGAGACATCGCTGTGATTCCCGCGAGCTGCTGAGCTTATGTCCGGTCGCAATATTGCTGCTGTCGTGGACAAGATTAATCAACATGCTAGTATAGAGCAGAGACGAGTGGACCTCAGTACCACCGTCGACTGCGACGGCAATTGGAGCTCTCGCGTCGCGAAGAGCTTCCATGCGACGAGCGAGTCCGAACTTTTGCTCAAGGACTGATATCACAGCGACAATGTCTGGGCCACTCAGACTGGGCTTGTCTGGGCTGGCCAAGAGCAACAAACGGCGTGTCCATATCAACCAACCTTGACTGGCGGCAGTTTCGATTCGATAGCAGGAGAACAAGGATGGAGCAGGACCCTGAAAAATTCGCAAATGGCTAGATCGACACATGAGCCAAGGCTAATCTTGGGCAGCTCTGCACCCCGAGTCTGCCGACACTCGATGACAGAGGTCAGGAAAGATCAGCAATACCGATTATCTACACGGTGAAGACCCGCTGACGCAAGGCTTGTCCCAGCCTGGCTCTCGCAGGCCACAACCACGCTGTTGTCCCAAGCCCCAAGCCAAGCCTCACCACCCGGTACGATGGGCGGCGGTGCCGCTGCCGCCCCAAAAATGCTCTGATTGGACGCAAATGTAGGAAAACTGGAGGCGCCAGGGGCTTTCATTGGCCAGCCGCGCCTTCCTCGACACTGCGGGTCTGGTTGTAGTATCTTGCACCGATGGGATTTTTCAACTTTGCGATTGCCTGTGAAGATGGGAAAATCTCCACCTCTTCTCACGGCGATGGGCTCACGGTAGACTCCGTCGTTCCAACGTGGCATCCAGAGCGAGTCGTAGGACACTTCTATGATATAGTCAACACAACACGAACCCCAGAACTAAAGGCGAAAGCCAATATTGTGCTCTTCGAGCCGTTGTCCCTGCCGACTGGAAATCGACCTCACTGAGAAAGCCACTGCTCTAGGCACAGGGGACAAGCCACGAATTATCCCTGTCAAGTATAACTTCAGTACCCCATACTATTTGGAAAACAACGTATGTATGTACATACAAGCCTGCATCACAGCCAAGTTTCTATTTCTAAGCCCACGACTCCATAGTATTACCGACAACCCTCGGCGGTCTCTGAAAAGTCAGAACGAAAGGTTTGGCTAGCGGCTCGATAGAGCGGATCAGTTGCTCCGACGCGGCTTGCTCTTGCGGTTCCAACAGGCTTTGGCCTTGGTTGGTAAGGCTGACGCCGCAATGAGAGCTGTGGCTGCGTGGGCGCAGGAACTTCACGGCGCGCATGAGATTTTTCAGCACTGAAAGAAGTACACGGCGAAAAATAAAAAAAAGATTAACCTCGCTGTTTGACGACAGGCACACCTCAGAACGGGGTAGCTAAGACGCAGATACGGTCTCATCCACAGGCGACGTCGTCTCTCGAGGTACCAATCGAGTTACTTTGCCTAGACACTAGATCCACTACCTAGGTAGGTACTCACTCGCGGCTGGGGGCCGTCTACGAGTGCGAAGCGCATAAAAAGAGTAATGAGGTCATTCGGCATAGACTATCCCCGGGAAGCCTCACCGTAGGGTCCAGCAATAGCTCGCGCGTTGGGAAAAGTACATGCACACTCCGTACCCGTTTTCTCAAATCGAACGATGTTCATGTCTGCCAATTGAGCGGGGGCGGGCGATTCGCCACCCGCATTGGCTGGGAGCCAAGCACAGGCAGCGAGACAGCAGCAGCATTGAGGGGTGCGCTGGCGTCCGATTGATCCATCAAAGCCCATGGCGGATGGTGCATTTTTTACTGGCTTTTTTTCAGCATGTACTGGCATCCGCTCCACGGCAATCCGCTCTCTGGATCCATGTCAAGTCCGTCTGGGCGGAATGACGTAGCCACGGCCCTCTCCCGACTGTCGCGCAACATGGCACAACCTCGTCCCTGATTTCTGTCGTCATCATCTGGTGTCTAACATCCCGGGCATTAAAATACCATGACACACTTAACCAGGGGAGAATGCTTGTCTTCAGCAGACAAGCGTTATCGCCGGGGCTAGCGGGAGTTCGTTCGCCAACTTGTCTGGTTCGTGGCATCTCCAACGACATGACCATTGGTCCACGCATGGCCCCCCGGGGTACCTGCTACCGCATGTCTCAAGTGCAGGGAAGCGAGGTACTTCTCCTTCTTAGCTCTGAGGATAACAAAAGCCACCTTTGCGAGTCCCAAGCCAGAATACTTTTGCGCGCGCCAAAGCGGGCGTTTGCGGCCTGCTTTTTCCCACGTTTCGTCATCACCCTACCTTTTGCCAATGGGATGTGACGCGTGTGGTACTCATCGGCCGATTGAAACATTGTGATGATGGTTTTATTCTTTTGTCTTCTTTGTAAGCTCAATCTTGACGTCGGTGTCGCCAATGCAACCAAGTTGCCGCGATACCTTCCTGCGTGTTGTCATGACCATCGTGTACAGACATCAATCCTTCTAAGTGTCTCGTACGACATGGCTGGCGGAGATTCTCCGAATACACCTCCAACTACGTCACATCTGGAATGCCATGGTGCTCTTTCGAATATAGCATCGCAAAGAAAGCTCTGAGACGATTGTACATTTCCACACCTCTCAGGGTAGGTCACTTGGCCAGATGCAGTCCATCATTATCGGGTGTATGGCGATGGCCGCTGAACCCGATGCGATAAAATGTTTACATGTGATGAGTTTCCTAAGATTGTATCATTTAGGTCGTCTCTGCGTTGGCGTGATTGGAAACCTCGTCCCGCGTGTCTCGATATCTCGCCGCGACGCAATAAACCGCGCCTACATGCTGTATTCTGTGAGAGTCGTCAGAGCCTATAGCATAGGGCCCACGAAATATCTGCCAGCCAGGTCATCCGAACCTTCTCACACACCATGAGAAGGTGTGTACACCCTCAGACAACTCCAGGCTGCGTCAGCTTGACCTCATGTGGGAAGCACTCTCAGCCTTTACAAGCATGTCTCTGGCCGAGTGTTCACAAAACAGCGGGTTCGCATCTCTCGGTTGGCGTAACGTAAGAGTCGATGAATGTGAATGATCAAGATCGCCACTTTAGGCTCTGAGACCTCTTACCACAGTATCCGGTGGTGTCAAGGAGGATAGTACTGTCGAAGGGCGCTCACGTAGTTGTTTCATGAACACGACCAGCTGGCTGATACCGATGCACAAAGCATACCGACAATGCGACCAAGACAGGTAATATGCAACACCAACCAATCCCTGAGGCTTCAATGGCAAACATCCGATTTCGATATTGTGTTCGCGGAGATAGCGCCTGGAACTTTTGGCCCGTGAAGTAGTCCGTAGCAGCTTGTATCCCTGGGTAAATTGGCCCATGAATTGCCGTATAGCGGTGGAGCGAGATTGATGCTTATCAGTGTCCGACATTTCGATGCGAGAACCCATGAGGTAAATCATCGAGTTTGCTGACCACAACGTGCTCGCCGTTGTGGCACCAGTCGTCGTGTATAAAGCTTGGGATTCGCATTCATGCCAGTGCGAGGATGCCTGTTCGCCCCGGTCTAAAGTCGACTTCGATGTGCTAATGCGGTCGAAGAAGTAAGAGCTGATCCGTGGATTAATTGACTCACGCGAACAAAGAAGAAAAAAGTGGATGTCTAGCACGATGTCGTATTCATGATAACGATCCATTCCAACTAAGTCTAAAGCAGAGCTGTTGTACAAAGGAGCCAATGCATAAGTGATCCCTTCTAATCCTTCTTCATCGGCAGTATAGTCTCCTCAATTCCGTCCTTGGTAATGATAAGCATCTGCAGCGCATCACCCACCTCAATGTGACGCTCAACTGCACCATCGAACGCATCTTTGATGATGGTTTCGACCTGGGATCGGGACAGGGGGTGACGCTCCCTCTCCTTCAGGTCGTGACCCTCGCCACTTCCGGGCACGTACTGGTTCTTGAAGTTAACCTGGTTGTCCAGGAAGGGCATGATCAAGCTACCAGCAGCACCTCCAGCTCTACACTGCTCCCGCTCGTAGCTGCCGACTGGATCGTACGAGTAGACAGCACCCTTGCCCTCCTCATCGAGACCTCCCAGCATGGCGGTAACGTAGTAGGGGAAGAATCGCTTTCCGTATAGGATCGTCGACAAGCGTTTGGCGCATGCATTCAGTGTCATGGGCTTGCCATGACGGTAGCGGTAGATCTTGCAGATTGTGTCGAGCTGGTCTCTCAAGGCAGTGCCGTCGGCGGCGAAGCCGCATACTGAGAGAACGATGGTGGCATCGTCTTGTGAGGAGTTTGAGCCACCTATTTTGAATGCTTTGGGGGCCATACGAGAGTTGATGCTGTAGCCGCTGGTGTGTCTGGTGTCACCGGCCATGATGCTGAAGTCGGCGCCGGCGATTCCCAGTGTTGAGCCGCCATTGTCGGTGTATCTATTCCAGAGTTTTATCCGGTTAATTGAAAATGAACAAAGTATCTTATAGGTCCAGATTTATTGACTCACGGGTTGAATCGATGCTCTCGAGGCTCTCCGTTCGTTTTGGGGGTATCGGAGAAGGAGTAGTTGGGGCCGTTCATGACGGGGTTTTGGCTGAACATGGCGGCCATATTGGCGGCTGAAAGAGTGTTGCAAGCTTCTTTAATATGCGCTTGCGGGCTTTTGGGTGTATTCAAGATGCGGGAGGCAGTTGTTGGATGGGGTCGATGCTTCGTTGGATATCGCCAATGGAGCTGAGGTTGAGCCAGCATGCACGCGTCGTCAGGCCTGCAGCCTTGCCATGCTATGCTTGCTGGGGGGAGCTGTACTAGCTTGGCTGACTAAGACAATTGGAGCGGAAACGCACGTTCCCCCGATCAGGAAATCACCACTAGGAAGGGGGCCAGCACGCTCCACGACTTTTACAGCTGCTGCCGAGGTCCCCTGGCACTTGGCTTTAATCTGCCATGAAAAATCCAGACGGACCCTTTTTGTCTTTGCTTTTGCTGTCTTCGATGCAGATTCAAGCCGTGATTGATTGCTAAACGAATTTGCGATGCGTGACATTCGCGCAAAAGCGCTCCAGCGCATTGCTGCCCTCTCAGCTGCGAGCTCCACCACGTCCTTCGACAAGTCGGATCTAGACAAGTTGTGTCGAGCATGCCATTCAGCACGGGGTAGAGAATACAACCATGCAGGATACAGCACCAAACAAGCTGGGGCGCTGGGACGCATTCCCATGGTTTGCCTTACTTATGCCTCTAGTTTGGAGAGACAATGTTGATTAACTGAGCTTATAGTCCATTCGCGAATTCGAGGTTCTCCTGGCATTGTGCAAAACAGCCCCTACGATCCAGTCCAGCTTGAGCGCACAAAAACTCTCGTATCGTTTGATCCCTTATATACTCGAAGCACACATCCAGGTCTTCGCGCCGTCTCCATTCTTTCGCAAAATCGAACCATCTCCCACTGAGTCTCTCGCCTTCCACTTAACTGCGGCTCTCCTATCTCTGGGTATCAATTATATCGACCTGAAAGAGACCGTCACCGATGGAATCTGGGCGTTCACCAATGTATGCGGGAGAGCAATCGAGAGTGTTTTGTCCCCACAGTCTACCGACTTGGATAGCCTTCCCATTGACGATGCGATTCGAACCGCTACCATCGCCCTGGCTCTCCTGGGTTTCCTTGATGCTGCGTCCGCCCAGGCCGACTTTTGGAAAGCTGGAGGCAGGCTGGGCTTGATTCAGAAAGTCAACCAGCTTCTATCTGAGCCATTCCTCGTTGCAGTAAAGACCTCTTTGTCAACCATTCGAAACACTCACACCCAAAGCAATGAGGTCCGAGAATGGAAGCGATTGCTCCGTCATTATGCATCCCACGGACGACTGCTTGGTGCCATGCTTCTTCAACGTAGCTTCATGTGGCTTGTTCTGTCGAGCACATCCCTGATGATTGCCGATGGATCTGAACTTCGTAAGAACCACGTTCTGGATTTACTCATGTCTGGAGAAGGTCTCGGCCTCAATGACCAGCGCCAGCTCTTGGACGGAGACCTGAGATCCATTGAGGTCTATGTGGGCATCGCGGCTGAGCAAATGGAGTATTTGGAAGCCGGTGCGGATTTTGTTCGCCTTGGATCTCCTGACCAGCAGAAATTGGCTTACGATGTCAAGTCTGCTGCCATGATTGCACACCTGAGCTGCTCATTCCTTAACGAGGAAATCGCTGATTCTGACGTTTTGATGAACTGGCTGCAAGAGTCTCTGGAAGATCCAGCACAAATGTTCGACCCCGGCCTAGCTGCTGTTGTTTTGAGATGCATGGCGTTGATCTGTCGAATCTCGCCGACATACACGGCAACTGTCAGTCGGGCACTCCCCCGCCTCCTGGTGCAAAGTGCCCCGTACGGTGATACCGCCAAAGTGGCATGGAAGAGTTTGGCGTTTGTTCTCAAAATGCTTTCCAAGGATGCAGTTATCAGCACTCTTTATTCTCTTGGGAATGTGCTCAGTCCTGATACAGAAGCCGAGTTTGTCAACATCCCTGCGAGCGCCAGCCTTGGAAATGGTGAATATGCGTCTCCTGAGTATAGTCGTCGCCACTCCACTGGAAGCTCCATCTCACTCCTGATCAACGGCGAACAGGAGACTGCTGTAGTCTATGGTAATGTCGTGCAAGCGATATGCACCATCGCGACGTCTTGCGACGATGAGAAGATCATCGCACTGGCCCAATCTATGCTCTTGCAGAAACTTGACAAAGTGAATGCGAGCGTCGATACTAAGGTCATCACTGGCGCAGTCAAGCTTGCTCTCCATGGGGGACAGCTTGAATTCCGATCCCTGCTCAAGATGTACAGCAGATTGTGCCACATTGGTGTCCTTGATCGCAAAGACTTTCTTCTGACTGCAGTGATGAAAGCTCGCACATACATTTCTGCCAATTTGCGTCGCGATTCGTCCCTATTTAATATTTACTGGGAACATTTGTTGGATGCCGTCATATCTTTGGGCGATGCCGAGTCTCCACATCACACAAAAGAATCCGACGTGCAGCTTGCTGCTCTGGAGATCGCAGAGTTATTGCACCCTCTTGCCGTGTTTATGTCAAGCAATGACCTTGCGTCGAACCCCATCGACGATGACGAGACATATTCGCTCATCAAAGACGCATGGTTCAATATCGTCGTCCATGGCTTCACCGCTTCCTCCGACCGTGGAAAGAAGTACGTCAACGAACTTCGAACCATTGCTGTGCATTCACCTCCTCTGGTTGCTGATGAGCGAACGGAACAAGTCGAAAGCGACATTGAGCTCAACACGGTCCTGAGACGTGCAAATAGCGGAGAACGAGAAGCAACGCAGAAGAAGCTGTTGACCGAGCTTATCCCTGCGAAAGCCGGCGAGATCAAGAGCCTCAGCTATCGGAAGGTTATATTCTTCCAAGCCGCATATCTCGTCGAAAGCCTGCGTGCCGACACTGGAGACTGCGCAAAGGTTCTGTCATACTTTTTGGAGCCAAGTATGCGAAAAGGAGAAGTGAGCAGTACCATGGAAGGCATTGCTTCGGCTGTTGTTGAGAAGTATTTGAGAAAGACTCTTGATGGCTCCGAACCTACTTTCTCGGCGCAGTATGCTGCTGAACAGCTCGCTGCTGTTTTCTGCATCTGTTGCCATCGCATCGAGCGAGTCCAGCAAGCCGCGTTTACATGCGCAGATCGAATCATTCGCGACGTGCCTTCGGTTCTGTGCCAGAGAAAGTCCCTCTTTGCCCTTTTGGAACTGCTGTCGCTGATGTGGTCCAGCTGTCTCGAAGCTGAGACGGATCTATATGCGCCAAGATCATTGTTCAAATCTGACATTGGAAAAGTGACCGTTGAGCTTTCAGATGATTACGATTTCCGCCGCTGGACCTTGGATACGCTCAACCGCAAAGCAAAAGTCTGGGTCAACGCAGCAATCAGTCTTGCTCCCATGGATGTCAAGGGCTTGTTGCAGACTTACCTCTCGGAATTTGACGATGAGGGTGCATATGGCCACATTTCGCTGGGCAGATCATTCGCTCTTGAACTTGGTTCAGTAATCCCATCTACTGATAATCGTCTTCAATCCCTTGAAAGAGTCGGTGATTGCAACATCAATACGGGATCAGATCTCATCGCGCAATACACCACTAGACAGGAATATCGATATGGTGAAACATTGCCGGATCGTGGAACCGAGCTTATGAGCTTCATGAGTGTGAACCGGCGCTCGTCATTCTCTCAATCAAATGTGATGGAGAGTGCTAATGCCGCGACGGCGCTGGCTCACGTTGAAGCTCGCATCCTGAGCAAAAAGGCGACGTCGTTGCACGAGGTCCGCGATATCCTGAGGAGAGCTGCAGCTCTACTCTGCCGCAGCCACCGCGATGAATCTGCGGTTGCTCGGTACCTCGTAAGCATTCCTTTTGCATTATTCACGAAGCAGTCTATCAAGCTTGGTACTTCGTTGTGGCTTGGTGTTATGAATGAGAATCCGCGACTAGAGCCGAAGCTGTTGAACAGCATCGCGCAACAATGGGAGTTCACGATTGCCCTAAAAGTCGGACTGTTCAGTCCAGCCCTCGCGCACCCTGATCCCTTCTTCCTCAAGGAAGAATTCAGCCCCAGCGATCTTGAATTGATGGCAAAGAAGCGGCAAGCCATTCACGATCTACTTTCGCCACATACGAGGCTTTTGCACTTCTTCATCAGCCATTTCAATGCCACTCGTCTGGGCAGCAGTGACACGCAGAGAGTATTCATGCGCATGTTGGATCTCACACTTACCGCCCTCAAGGACGCGCATTCTCACCCCATGGCGCGAGAACTGCGATTCCAGGTCGTCTTGCTGGGTCTCAAAGTCTTGCGCTCTAGCACCGCCATCGGCGCAACTGCGCAGTGGAGATTCAAGGAGAAGATCCTATCCGCAGGGTTGAGTTGGTTCAGAAATGCACCCAAGTGGTCATTCGGCAGTAACATCCTGCAGTTGAAGACCGAGTTCAAGCTTATCGCGGATGTATTGGCTGCCATGAAGATTGTCTCATTCATTGGCGCGCACACAGTCGGCAACGTCAAGTCCCTACACGCAAAGGAACAGCTGCTTCAGTTGCTGCTCGAAAACGAACAATCTAGGTTGGCTGTGTGGATTAGCCCTGTGAACCAGCATGGACTGCAATTGTCCGCGCAACATACATCCAAGACGTCAATTGAAAATGCGCTATTGCCTCTTGTCAAAACCGCCTGGCAGCAGGATCCTTCGATTGCAATCGAGCTTACTACCCGATTCCAATATCCACGACTTCAAAGGGAAGTTAGACAGCTGCTGTTGTCGTCTCCAGACAAGGCGATTGCTGAGCCCGAGGCTCTGCCTCTGATGTTCGGTGGACATCTGCCAGATGATGTCAATTCACAGCTCAAGGTAAGCACTCTCATGAGGCTGCATTTGACGCAGCAAAATTAAGTGCCAAAAAATTCATTCTAACTTCACTTCAGTATCTCCTTGTTTGGGAACCGGTCAACCCACTCACGGCTGTGACTTTGTTCCTGCCTGGCTATAAGGACCATCCTTTCATTATCCAGTATGCCATGAGGGCGCTGGAAAGCCATTCTGTTGACGTCACCTTTTTCTATGTTCCCCAAATTGTGCAGACTTTACGATATGACACTCTTGGTTACGTCGAGCGCTACATTCTCGAGACGGCGCAGTTCTCCCAGCTCTTCGCGCATCAGATCATCTGGAACATGAAAGCCAACTCGTACAAAGATGATGATGCCCAAGTGCCCGATGAAATCAAACCCACACTTGACAGCGTCATGGGCAAGATGGTGGATAGCTTTGCTGCCGTTGACAAAGACTTCTACGAACGGGAGTTTGCATTCTTTGACGAAGTGACGGGCATTTCTGGCAAGCTCAAGCCCCTGATCAAGCGACCCAAGCCGGAGAAGAAGCAAAAGATTGAAGAGGAGCTGCGTAAAATCAAGGTTGAGGTTGGCGTGTACCTACCCAGTAACCCGGACGGCGTGGTCATTGGAATTGATCGAAAATCCGGCAAGCCTCTCCAGAGTCACGCCAAAGCTCCTTACATGGCTACATTCCGTATTCGCAAGAACAAGGCTGAACATGATGACGTCATGATGGGTGATGCCGTCGAAGAGACGCAGAAGAAGGTTCAGAACCAACAGGACAACACCATCGAGGTGTGGCAGTCTGCTATCTTCAAGGTCGGCGACGATTGCAGACAGGACGTGCTTGCGCTCCAGATGATCGCCGCATTCCGAGGCATTTTCCACAGCGTCGGCCTAGACGTATACGTCTTCCCATACCGCGTTACAGCCACAGCTCCCGGTTGTGGTGTGATTGATGTGCTGCCCAACTCCATCTCCCGCGACATGGTGGGTCGAGAAGCCGTCAACGGTCTCTACGACTACTTCGTCTCCAAGTACGGCAACGAAGACTCGCTGCGCTTCCAGCGCGCCCGCAGCAACTTTGTCAAATCCATGGCCGCCTACTCCGTCATCTCCTTCCTGCTCCAATTCAAGGACCGTCACAACGGCAACATCATGATCGACGACGCCGGACACATCCTGCACATTGACTTTGGGTTCTGCTTCGACATCGCCCCTGGCGGCATCAAGTTTGAGCGCGCCCCCTTCAAGCTGACCAGCGAGATGATGGCTGTCATGGGCGGCTCCACGGACCACCAGAGCTTCAAGCAGTTCGAGGAGCTCTGCGTCAAGTCCTTCCTCGCGAGCCGTCAGTACTGCGAGAAACTGAGCCAGATCGTGCTGCTCATGATGGGCAGCGGCCTCCCGTGCTTCAAACCTGAAAGTGTAAAGCACTTCAAGGAGCGCTTCGTGCTGGGCAAGACGGAGCGTGAGGCTGCTGAGTTCATGAAGGGGCTGATCAAGACGAGTTACTCGAGCTATAGTACTGGTGTGTATGATCAGTTCCAGCTTTTGACGAATGGTATTCCTTACTAGGGGTATTCTGTCGCGTCTTGTCGTTCATTCTGTTTCCTCTTTTGTGTCTTTATTCTCTTCGCTCAAGGTGCAATACGTGTATTGTGCCGATTATCCTTTATTCTAGTAGCAGTAATATATTTACCATTGTGCCTTCTGATACTCATTGGAGCGTCTAGTACAACTCGTAACTACGACCTTGGCACTTGTAATGTGCTCATTCGTGTTGCCTTAAAGTCCAGCATCTTGTCTTGTGATAATATCTGTCCTTCCTCGTGATTCCAATTGCCAATGAGCTAGATACCGTTCACGTCTTGTTTTGGAGCAACGCGGCAATCTTTGTTGATTAAACTTCCAACGTGCTATGTGGCTCACATGTAGTGTATCCTGATGATGCTTGTACAAGACACGTCGTTCCTTGAGAACATTTCCTGTCTGGCAACCACGTCGAAATTTCCGTGTATTGTAGCGTGAGAAACATGTGTCAGCGATAAAATGGTCACGGGTCTTTCAAGCCGTACTTGCCAAAACGCTTATATATTCTATGGAGTGATATAAAAATGCAGGCCGCTGAAGCCGATAATGTACAAGATATGTGTTTTTATATGTATAAGCACACGTTTCGTGGCTGTGATCGCTGGTAATGACTGATTGCCCTATACAAGGTAGGGCTATGGGATTTATGAAGATGAAACGTATTTATTCAAAGCGTTCTCGTCATCTACAAGAGACCGAGGTAGTGGTGATTTATAGATTATGAAGTGCTCTGTTTCAACATGTGCGTTGGCGCATTGTAACTGGTGTAGTCGACGTGCACAAAAGCCCTGTCGACGATGGGGACAGACTCCAAAAAGTACGTCAACACCTCGCTCAAGTCGTGGGAATCTTTGAGAGGCGTGACTGCAGACAGAACGATGTCGACTTCGACGAATAATTTGTCGCCGGCGTGATAGGCGCGGAGGTTCTGGATCTGACGGATGGCAGTGGCGAAGCGCATGGTCAGGTACAAGAGGAGATTACGCTCGTCGGGCTGCGCTGAGAAACCGGTGAGGTTTCGCACGTGGTGAGCAGAGGTCTGACTCCATGTGAGAATGACCACGAGGGAGAGCAGTAGACCGCCTGCTGCGTCGAGCCACCAGACACGACCGTAGAAGCCGACTTGATGAAAGCGTGTTAGAGATGTGATGTATTAGGTAGGCAAAGAGCAAAGAGAATCAAGAACAAGAAGACTCACCGATGGGGAAGAATATGGAGCCTATGTTGAAGATGACGTCTGTTTTTGCGTCTTCGGCTCTGACCTCAGTGTTAGCAAGATCGAATAGCAAGATATCGCGAGAGGAAACCAGAGAATTTTCCAAGATGAAACGTACAGAGTGCGAACGCTAGAGTTCTTGACGAGGCGACACCAGACCCAGCACCCACCTTTGATGACAATGGTGCTGAACATGATGATGATGGCAGGCAGGCCGAGCTGGAGAATCTCGTGCTCTGGACGGGCGAGACGTTGGATACATTCCAATCCAACCTGGACGAATGAAGTAACCATGATGACGGAGAACACAAGGACACCAACAGGTTCCAATCTGTATTTCGAGTACTTCGTTAGCAATTAACAAGCGACCGAGACACAGAACCAATGTCCCGAGGATTTTCTCGAGATGGAACGTACCTGCGACGACCAACCGGATAGTGATGTTGGTCTTGCTGACCCTTCGAGATGAGCTTGTTCGTGGTCCAGACAATAGCAGTACTGAGGAAATCGAGCACAGCGTCGACCAACCTGGCCAACACCGACATGGAAGGCACCGAGATGATGACCGCGAGTTTTCCGGCAAGAAGAATCACGTTAGCAATCATGTTGACCCAGATGGCCAGAGTGACGATGGGGTCGTCGCTGTCGATATCGGCATCCTCGAGCCATGGTAAATTGGGACGGGGACCGTTATCACTGGACGCAGACGGCGCGCGATGGTGACTAGCGTGGTCCTCATCCTCGCTATCATCATGGTGCTTCAGCAGAGGCAAGTTCTCTGAAGACCGAAAGATGTCCTTGGGCGTACGCTTTGGCGGAAGCTGGGTCTGCTTGCTGCCAGAGTCGGTAGGGGAAGTGCTGGCATTTCCGTTCCCGTTGCCATTAATTGTGCCGTATGAGCCCGAGATGGGTTGGCTCTGCTCCAACGAAGCGGAGAGAGAAGCAGACAACGAGGCAGACAGAGATTGGGCTGCGCTGGGCTCCTCGGCGATGGTTGCTGGGACATCAATGGGTTTGAAGGTAGATGCCTCGAGTTCGGCATTGCATTCATTCAACAGATCATGAGGGATCGACGAGTCCAAAAGACAGTCAATGTACATGTACTGCTCGATGAGCTCATCTGTGCTGGCGATCCGGAGCAACCAGAAGCGAGATCTAAACGTCGGTAGTGAGCCGAAGTGTCTCAAAGCAAGGCAAGTGTGACAAGTGAGGCTTGATGCTCTCCCGTCAAAGATATGCCGCCGCCCAGCCAACGGCAGAGACACAATATGCTCGGAGAATAAGGATCAGAATCAGGATCAGGATCAAGAACAAGAACAAAACAAAGAGCGGCGGCGGCGCAGCCCGTACGAGGGAAGCAGAATGCCAGAGACAAAAATATCGTGGTGAGGAATGCCGGGTGGCCGAGAGATAAAAGTTGAAGAATCCAACATGGGAAAATGGTGAAACATGCTTGGCCGAGGGCGACGATTGGCCGCACGAGGCAAGGCGTCACAGGGATTGGGCCATCTGATTGGGCGTCGGCGCGGCTGCTTGGACCCCAGATGCAGCGAGGGTCAAAGCTGCAGCGGCCAGCGGGCACATGGGGGCCCTGGAGGTCCTGGAGGCCCTGAAGCTTCCCCCCAGGGTTCCACTGCAGCAGCAGACGCGCATCCAGCCATGGCCATCTGGAGATTCGCTGGAGCCTGGCTGGAGCTCCAAACTGCCATGGAAGCTTCTGTTTGGCCACAGAGGCCCGGCGGGGCCTGCAGGCGCTGCGATGCGTCGCGATGCGCACCACCCTTTAGGCTTAGAGGCCGCCAGAACTGCCGCATCCGTGGCCCTCTCCAGCGGCCAAAGCACCCGGGCTGGCGCCGTCATTGATTGATTGACTGGGTTAACAGCAGGCTGCGTGAGCAAACCAATCTCTTCCGATGTAGGCGGCTGCGTTTCTTATTCCCGCGTGCCATTCTGCGGGCCGATGGAGCAAATGCGTCATTGGACTTGATCATCGTGCTGTGTTTTGTTTTATTTGCCTCTTAGTCGCTTTGTTCGCCTTCTCTCATAATGGCCTGCCAGAGCACATAAATAAAGTAAAAACTGAAGGATGACCAACCTTCGTTAGTTGTGGCGTACACCAGACTTCTTCAAGCTTGTCCTCTTCCATTTTAGCCAGCCGTGCCTTATCGCTGACTTTTCTTATTTCTTGGCGCGCTGCTAACGGTGCCCACCCCAAATCTCCGTTCAGTGGCCGAGTCAAGTTGTGATGCGTAATAGCAGTACGCATCCCGCTTCTGTAGGTTGATTCATCGACAGTGCTGATGCTGGATCATCGTGTTCAGGTAGACGAACAGACCTTCAGGATGTGAGAACGCGCACTCTGTCCTTGGTTGCAAGTCGTGTGATTGCTTACAGCAGTCAATTTTCAACTTGTTCCGTGAAGACGCTGAGGGTTGCTTGACACAAGCCTGACTCGTTTGGACCCGACACCTGCGACAGGGAGCCTGCTGATCTGCAGCCATATGCTGCCCGAACCGGCTGTATGTGTTGCAAGAGCACAGTCATCATGGGAAGAATAGCCCCCCAAGAATCACATTCACATATTATTAAAAGCGCCGCACTGCGGCGACCGAAAGGTCCGGTGTGGCACATCGTCGATATGAGAGTCAAGAGCGGCTGTGGCGCCTGTTCTAATCTTCTTCCGAGGAGTATGATTGAAACTGAATGATGAGGGCCGCTCGCTTTCAGGGGTGTTACTGGTTCGTTGCTCCTTCCAGCATCTAGGACATCTGTCGTGGCAATCAGCCGATCGTGAGACTAAACCCATTTGTTGAAACACTCTGCTCCTTGCCATTGCCTTCACTACCCTAGCAAAGCGACGATCTATTGACCTTTCAGCCTCATTGTACGCGACGTCAACAGCCTATCTTCTCCCGCAATTCCATCACTACAATCTCGAATTGTTTCGTCAGCGATTTATATCTGCTAGCAGGAGCAGTCTCTGTTCGGGTCACCTGAGAGCATTGGGAACCGACGATGTTGATCTTGGTTACACATAAGAGGCTAATGGTCTCCGTACTACTGCGTTGGTTCGTTTTATGTCCTTAGCCTAGCATGGCTAGATGTCATCCAGCATTCGTGCTATTTCTGTGATGGATATTCATGGTGTCTAAGACAACGTCAGGGACTGCGCATCGAGAAATTGTACACATATATTTGGCACGAGTTCATCATGAGCTCATGCCCATGCGCATCCTAGATGAATCCGCAGGCCAGATCGAGAAGTAGCAAAATAACCATTTCAAGTTACTTTTTCCTGGAGACAGACCGGTTGGTGGATTGAAATTGCCTAGCCCGTCACTTACCTCCGTTGGTCTACAAGGATCAGTTCAACAACAACCTCTGTTGCTATATTATCATTATGGAGTCAAAAGTTTCCTCGCAAAAGTGGGAAAGCGTCGCATGGGCGGATCGAAGGGGCGGGCAGGCGGAGCATCTCCAGAACCACCCTTTTCTGAGCCAAGAAATGTTTGCTTGTTGCTGTAGAGGGAATTTACCGTCTGGTTGGGGCTATCAACGACTGCGAACAAGAAAAAATTGTGGTTCCAAAGCCAAGCTTCAACGGCCCCTTATTCTTAACGAAGCGTGGCGGCTCGTTGGACAGGTTTTCCAGTTTTGTTGTGGAGACACGGCCTCCGTGGTTGCACAAGTTGTTTTCCAGTCAATCTCGATGGTGAAAAGCTTGTTATTGCAGATCTCATACCCATAGAGAACTCGTTTCTCAGATAGTGCTGCAATCATTAAGCATACATATGAATGCAGGGGGTCCATTTCTCCGTAAAGTCCACAGAAATGTGATTCAGAGAAGTGAGACATGCCTTGGCAACAGATGTCCTGATAATAGCCTCTGCCCTGGCGATCGGCGGCAGTTTGTCATCCTGCGACAGAGCGTCATTGCTGTACATATGGGCTTGATGCACACAGGAAGAGTCGATGCTGTTTTGGCATTACCCTAGCTGGTCAGCATATTCGATAATGTCCGGCGAAAATAACTTCGCCTGCCGGGTCGTAAGCAATCGTCATGTTGGCAGTCATCATGACGAAAAGCGGGCGTTAGTCTATCGATAACAATTTTTGGAGGAATGCAACGGGCTTGAGCCGCCTTATTACTAACTTGCTTGCGTGCGCACTCTGAGGAAATACGGACTGTGCAGCTCGTTCCTGACCAGCCATCCCTCCACTCATGGCCTTCTCTCGCATGGTTGCATTGCCTCGCCCATCGTATCCAGCGGGGCTGTTCTTCATTGCGCAGCCACCTCGTTCCGATGATGCTGGCCAGGGGTTGCATTGACAATGACGGAAGGCTCTGTTAACCTAAGAATTGCACTTCATGCGCACCTATTCGTCTGGTGGAATTGCGGGTGACAGATAAGCTTTTCTTATTTTGAGGACATGCTGAGTGAGGGCTTCACGTTCAGTCAATGCTGAATGCAAGCCCTCTTTGTCTGTTGGCGCAGCCATGGAAGCAAGGCCAGAGGGCAGCCACGAGTCCTCCATAATTCATCGACCTTCTAAGAAATCGGTCTGGGCAGGGGCCGCAAACCTCGGTTTCTCTTGCTATTGCCGGTACTGCCGTTGCCGTTCTTTGTCGGTCCGTCGATACCACATCCATAATCCAGTCTTACCAGGGGCATCAACATGCACCAAGGACAAGGCATTTTTTCTTCTTCTATCTCTCTGGGTATCTTGCACAGCATTGAGCTTGGCAAGCACAAACGGGGGACCCCGGTATGTCCCTGCTTTGCTAGATTTATGGCCCCGTAGCCACCTTTCCTGAATACGGGAGTTTGGGTGATAATGGATCAATTGATGCGTGCTCCCGGAAACCCTACCAAGGTTTGTTTAGCGGAGAATTGCACCCTATGGAGCAAGAGCACAAAATCTTGCGGGTTCGCACGAACAAGAGCGACTTGTGGCAATGCCTACACAATCACATGTTGCCAAGTGCCCGGCCTTGCTGGCA
>AFRD01000243.1:0-51030 GCA_000222875.2 Periglandula ipomoeae IasaF13
CCCGCGTTGTGCGCTCCATTAAATCCTGCATCGTTTGAAGCAATTCTGCTCCGTGCTCGGCCTCAGAGGACATTTTCTAAGGACGGTGCGCGTGGAGCAGAGGGAAGGGGAGGAGATCGCTCATCAACGTAGAAGAAACTCGTCCCGACACAGACATCTCGCAGCCAAAAGCTGAACTTTCTCGGCTATACACCAACTGTCATGTCGCATATCCAGCGAAATGGTATACGTATGTCAGGCAGAGGCGGTAACAAATTTCAGTTGGGACACTATGGTTCTAGCTCGTGGTAGTGGCTACGGCGAGGCGTTCGAGTCAAAATAGTCGAGTCACTAAGAGGTCGGTCAAGTGGTGTCTTGTTCCAGGCGCCCGGCTGTGCTGCGAGTTCCCGATGTCCTGATTAGCCAGCGTCGATGTCCACGGGGCGTGGCGATGCAATACTCGATCATTGCGGACTGTGGACATGCTGCAGAGAGGTACCGGACTGTGTACATGGCTGAGAGGCTGCGTCAATACCAGGAGGAGTGCCTGGGGCAGAGCCTGAAGCTTGGTGGCTCCTGCACAGCAACCTCGGAAGGTCATGGGGGGAAATTGAAAGATTGGAGAGATGCGGCGGAGAGTACCTACCGAAGCCAAAGAAGCGGGGTAATAGTGGCACCTTTGAGAGTTCAACATCATCAAGAGGCTGGCGCGCGAAGCCGTAGCAAATCTCCTGTCGGAGCTGCCTGGAAACCTGGTATGATTATTATCCCCTGGCACCCTGGGTGTCAGTCGGTCTGGCAGTGTTCAGATCGAAAGGCAACAGACCCTTATTCTTGCCTGGCAGCTGGCGACGGTCTGAACACCTGTAACCACAAGTGGCGACTCCACCCGCCCCTGAGCCCCCGAGATTCCGTATAGTAACATGTTCACTCGTCGGTGACGTACCCCCGGCAGCACCTGCACATTCAACACCCTGACCGTCATCATTGGCGTGGCCCGCCAGCCCGCCAGTCTGCCATCCTTCCACCCCAGCACCCTTTCACTTCCTGCCACCCTTCCTCTCATGTCTTCAACTGCCTGCCAGACATGCCCTCGCTGCACCAATCAGCACCGACAGCCCGTAGGTTTGGTGGAGCATGCGCTCTCCCTAGTATCCCCATTTGCGCCAAATACGTGCATCAGCCTAGTAGAGCCAAAAGGTGGCCCCGGTGAGTTGGCCAAGCAAAACAGAAACGGGAAAGGCACCATGGCCGAAGAGCGCGGCCAGTCAGGGTGAGCGACAGGTCCCATCACAAAGAAAAACAAGGAGAGCGTGCAAAGAGAGGGAAGAAAAAAAAACCCTCGAAGCCAAACAGGACCCGCGAGGTACATTGGTGGCCCACTGCAGAGCACAGCACGGGCATGTATCCTCCAGGTGCCGTGAAGCAGGGTACCCTAATGGTGATGTCCACTGGCACCCGGCTGTGCCGCCCGTAGCCTCTGCCTTTGCCTTTGCCTCTCTGCCTCTCCACTCCTCACATTCTCTCGTGTGCTGCACCTGTGTCTTGGGCCCTGTCATGCCTGGCCCTCCTTGCCAGCCAAACACTACCGGTGCCCAGTGGTCCGTACTTACCACCGTTCCGTTAGGAGGACTGGCCGCCCACACACCTGGACTACCACGCATCAGGGCCAGCACATCTTACCACACCCATCCTTCACTTTTCTTCTCATCCTTTTCTCCTTCTCCCTCATCCTCATCCTTATCCTCCTTCACTCCCGCTCTTCTCCTCCACGATTCCTCGAATCCGCCGATACACGACAACTTTCGTCACGAATCCCCTCACTGTTCGTCGACCCTCGGATTCAGGTTTCCCACGCGAGTGTCGCCTGCCTTCTCAGCTTGCTGTGTAGGCCGCTCCTTTTCTGGATACCCATCGATTTTCTGAAGTGGCCAGTTGACTCTCGGCCACCATACAGGACTTCCCAGGGTCCATTATTCTGCTTGTTTGTGCCATTATTTCCGATCTGAGGTGAGTTGCATGTGCTCTCGTTGAATAATTTTCTTTGTCTGCTCTGATTGTGCGGCATGTTGGGGGCATTGTTTATGCTCCAGGGAGTCTGGGCATACATGCATCGTCTTTGCGTGCCAACAACACTGGAGTCTACAAAGACGACCCATGGTATACCTGAAGTTTTGCGACTCGAATGACGAGGCCAGTCTATCACGTACCTGCCTGCCCTGCCGTCGAATCTTTCTCTTTGCATACGCTCATGCATCAGCAAACCCTCCGTGCGGATGCAGGACCCATGATTTCGAAAGTAGTCTAATTTTCTCATTCCGCAACATCACTAACTAGTCTCGAACCATAGATATTATTTGGCCTCTTTTCTTAAGTAGGACTCTCGGTTTGCACTGCGTGGTACATTACGACGCCTGCGGTGACCCTAGCCCTACCTTTTCCGCGCATTCCATTTGTTTGAGCTCGGAGCGATCATATAGCACTGTTTCCACGCAACACATTCCCGACTATTTTTTCTATCATCGTTCGAAAGCACTGTCATCGAATACGACGATAGCCGATACGCATTCATGGCTGGACGGGTTTGATCACAGAGCAATCTCAATTCATTTTCATCCTTTTTCTCGACGCATTCCACCGATTCGTCCCCCGGAGACTCCTGCTAGCTTCGTGTGGATACTCTTCACGACTGCGTCTCTGGTAGAGTTGGCCTATCCGACCAAGGTCTTCGATCTTAGTCGGGCTCTCATTCCAAAACTTTCATCATGCCGGGTGGTGTGTGTGCCGTCCTCGATTATGAGGTCGACATGATGGCTGAGTACGTTGCCGAGATGGCTGTTCGCGTTGTGACTCCTGACGGAACAGTCACCTCGGCGTTTCGCAAGTTCGTGACTCAGATTCTCACCTCAACCCGACTGCCAAGCACCACCATACTCTTGGGTATGAACTACTTGGCCAAGAGAATCAATGCCATGAAGGGACAGAGGCCATACAAGGCATCGGAAGGTCAAGTCTGGCGATATTTGACCGTGTCCCTCCTCTTGGGCAGCAAGTTTCTTGACGACAACACGTTTCAAAATCGGTCTTGGTCCGAAGTTAGCGGCATTGCTGTTTCGGAGCTCAACTCATTGGAATTCGATTGGGTTCAGGCCATGAGCTGGAGACTATATGTGAACCTGGATCTTAGCAAAGATTACCAGGCTTGGCTCGACAATTGGCGCGAATGGCAGCAAATGAAGAAGCGACAGGCCGCACAAGTCAATCGTGACAGATTGACCACCCTGGTGCCTGCCATCGACACTGAACTGGCTAGATACAGCAGCAACCGTCAGTCTCTACACTCACGATATCTGCAAGAGCAGGTGGCCGAGTACGAGCGTTACCAAGCTATGAAAAGCCAGCAACACCCTTACCGATCTCGCGATGTTACCTGGGCGCACAACCCGTGGAGCGCTCCCCTCACACCGCCCGATTCAGGCTATGGTACCCCTGAGTATGTCATGTCAGCCACATCAAGCAATGCTCGTTACAACGAGTGGTTTGCTCAGGCCCCCGCTCAGTATAGCAGCCGCTACCCTCAGCCTCCTGTTCACAACTCCTTCTACCAGCATCGCCAGATTCCGTATGCCCCTCAGTATGCATACAGCCATGGGGCATGGGATCACGGCGTAGCAGAATGCAATTGTGCAGGTTGCGTCGCACCCATGAAGCAGGCCCCCTACTTCATGTCCCATGGATATGGTCAGCCTGTGGTTGGTTAGTGGTTTTGCAATGTCAGATTGCCTCGACGTTGTTTCACTGGTGGTTTCCCTCCATCGTACACAGTGTGATGGCCCGTGGACGAGACTCTGTCTCGATGCGGTAACGAATTCTCTATACGTTTTTTTTTTCCGAGAACTTGTCCATTTTCTCTATTTCATTCAGATACCCCGGCACGACAAAAGACTGAAAAAAGTTGACATGATCAGTTTGCGGTATATTTTCTGTTAACGATTTCTGGGAGTTGCTCTGGAGTATCATGCGTGGTCCAGGACATCTGCTTTGAGCCTGGGTCAAGTTCATCGTGCTATCTTACAAGCTCACGTGCGATGAACTCTGTGCGACTTTGAGTCAACACTCCCCCTCGGTACATGTTATTAATTGGCACATTACGGCGTTTGGTTTCGGCAACATCAACTTACAGGGTACGATTCCCCATAGATTATACAATTTTTACGGCAGCCGAAGATGTGACGCGATTGGTTTGGCTGTGATGCCAGCTTGCATCAACGATGGCATTACATGAACAGTCGCCCATTCGCGGGAATCTCATGTGCCCAGCCAAGCACGTTTCTCACCGCCTGCGAATTTTCACGGCGTAAAACTGGCGGACACATCTAAACTGCACGAAGGTTACGTTTTTTTTTTATTCATTCTATTCCATTTGTTCGCAAATCTGGGAGCATAAATTCGTCAGCAAATAGCGATCATCCGAAGTTGATTGCCGCAACACCGCGTTATTGCATTGGCATCACTTTATTACTCCAACATGCTGGAGGATGGCAAACACGACACCATGACGCAGTGTCAGCACAATAAAAAAGTTCTTCTTTTCGGAGCAGTATATATTGCATTATGCCATTCGATGGAAGGAATCAGGCTGGCGAGGGATAAAAATTTGTTATTTGATTGCGAGAGGGTTATGCATTGCGTTCAGCGGGGATAACGGTACAATTGGGCAGTTCAGGTCGTGCATCCATTGCACTTGGGGACTTTTGGCTTTCACAGTTTTTCATGTCTCATTCGCGTCATAACTCGACCTAGAATACTCGGATACCGTCGAGGCCCTTTCGACAAAATGGCAGGTCTTGACTGCCTGAGAGGACCTTTTATCGACGGTGCTAGACGTGCCTTTTCTTTCTTCGCTTTCTCATGGGATGGCATTTGGTGGACATTCGCCGGGAATTCCTGTTTTGTTTTTTACTGATTCCGGATGGACTGCTTGCTGAGGTTTAATGACGACTTTCTATGGTGTGGGGCTATCTTCGGGTGCATCCCACAACAGTCTATTTTGATTTATGATTTGAAGAGCGGTTTGAAGTTCGGAGCGGTATTCTTGTGATCCGAAATGTGCCCTGGGCTGCAAGATAGCTTGTTATCCACTTTGGTGAAATGGGCGGGACGTGATTTTGGTGCCGCAACAGACACAGCCCACATCAAATTGGCGGACGATAGCACAATCCCGTGGTGCTTGGTTCGACTGCGCTACCTGGTGGGCATTCAAACTGCGGAGACATGCAGAGCGTGGTTAGTTGATGGGCCGGTTGTACCTTAGATCACCTCGAGTCGGTACAGAACAGATTAAATAAAGACAGATATGATACTGTATCATTACCATCATGTCCCTTCTAATGTCGTGATTTCGGTTCCCTCAACAAGGGATATTCATCCGATTTACTGTGCATAACCTTGCTACATTCGGCTGTTTATCGGAGAAACCGACCGCATGAAACGACGTCTGGTGAGACCAAAGTGAATAATACACCTACAGCGGCACGTTATACCAAATCTTTGAATGATTGTTGCTCTTCGCTTTCCATTGAAGCGAACTAGGTCCAAACGACGCGGCTGTTTCCATTGTTTCAGTTCTGCATGCAGCTCTCAACAAACGCCACAGCTGATCGCAGTGTGAACTTCATACTGAAGGCAACAGGAGAGCAGTGTATAGACAGAGCTGTGCTACGACCGCCATGTCCGATCGTTTCGTCTCCGGAGGCACGATAGGACCTCGTGGCGAACAGGCTGTCCCGACTGATGAGTCTCAGCCCGCAAGGCCACACATTGCCGATACAGCGACGGAATGGGCCACGGTCCAGCAGGAGCTTGAGAATGCGCGGAAGGCGAGGGCGGAGCAGAGAGTAAAGGCGGCGTCGGGAGAAGAAAGGAGTTTATACGATGTTTTGCAGGCCAATAAAGGTTTGTGATATTCTTTTTAAGTCTTTTTTTCCCCCCATCCTATTTTTTTCTCTTGCTTTTAGGGGCTCAAGTATACGTGCTCTGACCCTGTGTTTAAGACCCGGGCTTCTCGGCCGTGATGATGAATGTTGTGGTTGAAGCATGAAAGTTGGTGTTGTAGCATGGTTCTGACCTCTTGCACAGCCGCCAAACAAGCTGCATTTGAACAGCAGAACAAGATCCGAAATCAATTTCGCGTACTGGACGACGAGATTGAGTTTCTGGACGAGGTGAAGGCTGCAAAGAAGAAGGAGGAGGAGAGACTGAGGAGGGAAACGGAGGATGGGTTGAAGGTGTTTCGGGAGCAGCAGAGGAGAAGTAGTGGTGGTGCTGGGGATGAGAATGGTGAATCGGAGAATGCGAATCTGGGTGCCGGCGAATGGAGTACGGGGAGGAAGAGGAAGAGGGGCAGGGACAAGGAGAAGGTTGCGCTTGTGAAGAGGAAGACGGCTGAAGAGGAGAAGGTCGACGGGGTCGATAAATTTGACGACGCAAAGAGCGGGGAAGTGGCCGAGAAGGAGCCCAAGCAGGATAAAGATAATCAGACAACCCAGGCGGCGCTGGAAAGGAAGCCGCAGCAGAAATCTCTGGGACTAGTGAGCTATGGCACTGATGATAGCGATGATGACTAGACGACATTGGTCTTTGGTACTTGATAATGGAAGTGGACTGTTAGTGATGAAAACAGGGTATATGTCACTGCAGAATAGAAGAGACGGCGTCGTGAGATGTTTTGTGATATACACTGAGTAGATGCTAGCATGATTGCCTCCCTTTCCCGACTTCCCATCATACCACCCCGGTCCAAGTATTTTCACGCGTGTGTGACCTTCTCCATGCCGGTATACCAATCAAACAGCCTAGTATACAGAAATATGATAAATAGTACAAATGCATCTGAACTCGACCAAGATGCTTGAATAATTTTTGACTCCATCCTATTAGTAGCGCGTTGCGCTCTTACTCGTCATCTATGTTGCCGACGTTGGGACCTTTGGGCTTGCTCTCAAACGAGCTGGCGCCCCATCGCCACACACTTCGCAGACTGCCCTTGATCCAGCCCTCGACTTCTTCCTCAGGAACAATAATCTTCGACGCGCGCTGCTCGTCCTCGGATGTAATTTCGAAGCGGCGCATGCGCTGGGCAATGCGGGGATCGAGCACCATGGCTGATGTCCAGATTCGCTCCTTGGGTGGCTGGGAGGCAGCTTTCTGCTTCTCCTCCTCCGTCTTGGGCTCCTCCTCTTTCCAGACGCTCTTGGGCCAGTCCCGCTCTTCTTGCTCTAGTACGCGCTGTTGCTCGTACTGACTGTCGGCTTCGCGCCAGTCGCGGGCAGCGGCGAAACACACGGCGGCTACTTCACGACCGATATCATCTGCTAGGTAGCGACGGTTGAGGAAGCGTCCGAGGCGAACAAATGTTTGGGTGAAGCCGAGGCGGTGGGGGAAGGGAATGACGGTTGAGGGAGAGAATTCGGCGGGAATTTGTCGTGGTAGGGCAGCGGATTCATAGTCATCGGTGGCGTTGTGTGGGCGAGGTTGAGGTGGTCTGGAAGGCTTGTCTTCCTTCTTCTCCTTGGGTTTCTTTTCCTCCTCGGGCTTTGCTTCGGTGTTGTCGCCGGCCGCCGCCGCGGCGGATGGTGTTTCCGGCTCAGTCTTGGTTTCCACGACGGGTTCAGGAACTGGTTCTGGCAGAGGAGGTGCGTCCAGAGGGCCGAGCCAGCCCTCGTGTACGCCTCGGATGTATTCTTTCCAGGCATGACGACCGATCACGATGTCGCCTTTGACGCCTTCGTACTCTTGCACTCTCATCCTCTTTCTCAAATCTTCGACGATTGAGTCGTCTGTCTGCGGGATAGCTTCGCCGGGACGCTCTTCTACCCAACGAGATCTGCGAATCTTCTCGGCCACAGCAGCCCTTACATCACCTTGCTGTCTGCCCTGAACAAACTCCCAATCGAGACCAGATGCTGCTAGAACAGGCTTCACGTACTCGATGAAATGATCCTGGGCTACACGCAGGCCGTCGCCCGGCGGTGACTCCAGGTACACTGTCAATTTTCGAGGCAGGGCATTGGCAGAGCTCATGAGCTCTCGTGACAGGGGTTCCACGGCGCGGCGCCATTTCGCTGTGGCTCGATTCTTCTCACGCTTGTCGTAGATGATGGCGGTGGTGAATGCTCCGGTAATGGCCCAGAAGATCATCCAATTTCGAGAGGGAAGCTTGCGAGGCAGAGCCGGGAGACCCAGCATCTTCAAGGCCGGGCTACGAGGCTTCGGGGGTGTCGTCGTGCTGGTAGCGGCAGCGGCAGGGGTGCTAGCTGCGCTATTGCTGGCCGGCGGTGTCGAGGATTCTGACATGATAGCAAAACCGAGATCTCGTCTGCATCAATTGGGGAACAGATTGGAAAAAGCTTGTGGCGCTTGCAATGCGCGCGCTGCCATTGTCCTGGGAGCGACAGGTGGGGGCTGGCAAGACGTATCAAATGGGCGCAAGAAAAAAATGGGCACTATAAGAAATCGAGGGTCCCGATAAGCCCCGGAATGGAAAAACTCAATGCAACTACATGCGGAGAGCCTCATTCACCATCATCCAAATGTCGAGAATGAATAATGCCCTCTGCATAACAAAATTTTCCACGAGTTGCAATTTCGAAGAATATTATGCATGGTTTTAGCAGCTACAGTTCAAAATTGAACCGATGTGGAATTCGATACGGAGCAGAACTTTGAACTGATCGCACGGACCAATTTGATGCTACTCATGTCACTCCAGCGACGGTCTTGGAGGTCATGCTTTGCGAGCTGCCCCGATTATTCCTCAAGTTGGACTGTTGCGTGCTTCTAAGGCGTGCGCTTGGCCTCGTTTTTCAATCTCTTATGTGACTCGAATGTTGGGTCCGCTTCCGGGATTTACTTTCCTTGAGGAAGGAGATGCCACCGAAGTTACGGAATGTTTCTTGATAACGGCATTTGGCAACCGCAGTCGAGTGTAGCTGTCACAATCCTTTTGCTCGGAACATCTGCGTGAGCGTTTTACATGCATGTACAACATGTCTGAGTAGACGGAGCCTCCGTCTCAATCTGAAACAGCAGGGACAAGGACCAATGAGCAATGTGGTGTGAGGTCAGATACGGTATCCGGATAATAGGAGGGGATGAAGCTGGGGCGAGATTGGGTCGCCATAGCGCAAGTGAGTCGAGGCAGACGAGATGACTGCCGCAAGAACCTTGGGGGACACAGCGTCAAATGAATGTCAAATATATATATCAACCCGGCGGGGAATTTGCTGTACGGCATTTTGTACTTCCCAAGGCTAGAGCAACAATGCATCATATATCAGGTCTGGTGTTAGATTGAGTGCCCACAGCGGTGCACAGTGGGAGGCGGGCCGCTGCCTTCGCTTGTCACTGAATGGGTCGAGAACGACATGACGGCCGAAACAAATAAAAGAAACGAGACCATTGAGAGGTTGAGATGACTGGGGAGGGCCTGCCAACAGTCTGCGAACACGATGCGGACGACTGCAATGCACCGCAACCACCAAGCACCAGATCGCCCCCGTCCACATTTACATCCACATTCATTCTATCAGACACCCACTCGACCCAGCCCAATGCTCACGACGCAGAGTCCATCGGTGAAGCACATTGGCATCTGAGCACTCCACACAGCATTTTCTTCTGGCTGGGCGGGTGCCGCTGATGCTGGCACTCGAGGGACTGAATGGGTGGCGCCGCCTGTCCATTGCGCCTTGCTTGTTGCTTAGCCGAGAGCCTGACCGCCCATCGCGCCGCATCGAGCGTCAAACCAATCTTTTGGATGCAGTTTTTCATGATCCGGGGACGAGGACGAGGATGAGATGGGATGTCAGAAGCGGCCGAGGCGGGAGGGCGTTTTAGGCATCACGTACTGTGTAGTTCGTGATGGGCCAGTTTAATTTCCACAAGACGGGTCTGTCAAATATATGAATATGTGCTGCTCGAAATGCTAATATTGCCGTTGGGCTACAGTGAGAAAAAGATGGCAGTAAAGGGCGCCAGCACAGACATTTCTGTATCTGACCGGACGGCCTCTGTGTTCTCTGCCCCTCCTTTTCCCTACGATACGCTTTTCGCCCGTCATCAAACAGCCAAGAATGGATGAGTTCACCACCAGTATTTGCAATTAAGCGTGTGATCATTGTCTCTGTCTCCCCTGGACGATGGGGTTTGCTTTCTTCTTTGCCTTGACAACATCCATAAAACCCTTCCCCTATTATGTATTGCTGTCGTGCTGCCCTGTGCCTGTGGTGACATCCCGAGATTGACCCTGGCTCCCAGCAAGCGACCCCCCGTAGTTTTTGGCGCCACCGCCGCCATCCGCCATCCGCCATCCAGCATCCCCTTTACCCCTCGACATCTGGACCTTCTCAACCACGTCGTTGCTGCTGTATCGCCGCCCATCGAGCCCGAATCCCCTCCAGACCGGTCGGTAGTCGTGGTACTTTTCTATCTTCTATCTGTTTGCTTGCTTGTTGCATCGTTTCTCGCGCTCAAGATGGATCCCAACGGCAATCGGTTGCATCTCAACTTCGGCAACAATGACCGCCTGCCAGTAAACGACCGAACGTACCCCACGACGCCGTCAACCTTCCCGCAACCCGTCTTCCCTCCCCCCAATGCACAACAGCAACAGCAACAACAGGCGCCGGGTGGACTGCAGCCGCAACAACAGCAAGCTTACGATGCTGGTTATGCCCCCCAAGGTTACTTTGCGCAGCCTGGTGCCGCGTATCCTGCTGGTTATCCTGCCCAGGCTGTCAACAATGACTACGCCCACGCTCAGAATGGCTACTACCAGGCCCGTTCCAACACTCCCGGCACCAACGATCCCAATACCGGCCTCGCTCACCAATTCTCCCATCAGAACCTAGGTGGCGCTACACGCGCTGCACCTCGAGGACCGTCGCCTTCTCAACGTCCACGAACGGCTGGTAGTCAACCTGGTGCTTATACCAATTACTCCAATGCACCCCCTTTGCCCACTCAAGGCGCATCCGCAGCGACTGAGTTCCAGGCCGCACCAGAGAGAAACCCTGATCGTTATGGTCCCAATGCCAATAGCAATCAGAAGAAGTGCTCGCAGCTGGCCGCCGATTTCTTCAAGGACAGCGTTAAAAGGGCACGGGAGCGAAATCAGAGGTACGACACTGTTGTAATATCGTCCCGAATATGGGATCAGCGTGATCCAGAAACTCCATGGCCGCACCCTCGCGCAGAACATTCCTTTTTACTGACATCGTCTTTCATCTCACAGACAGAGTGAACTCGAACAGAAACTCGCAGACCCCTCACAGAGTGCCGCTAGGAAAGAGCAGCTGTGGTCAACGGCTGGTCGCAAGGAGGGTCAATATCTGCGCTTTCTGCGAACCAAGGACAAGCCGGAGAACTACAACACCGTCAAGATTATCGGCAAGGGTGCTTTTGGTGAAGTCAAGCTGGTTCAGAAGAAGGGCGATGGCAAAGTCTACGCCATGAAGTCTCTGATCAAGACGGAAATGTTCAAGAAGGACCAACTAGCTCACGTCCGATCTGAACGTGATATTTTGGCCGAATCGGACAGTCCATGGGTTGTCAAGCTGTATACCACATTTCAAGACGCCTATTTCTTGTACATGTTGATGGAGTTCTTGCCAGGAGGTGATCTGATGACTATGCTCATCAAGTATGAGATTTTTTCTGAGGACATCACTCGATTCTATATTGCCGAAATTGTCTTGGCGATTGAAGCCGTCCACAAGCTCGGCTTTATCCACAGGTGCGTGTTCGCCCCTTACGACCCTCGAACAGCCGTCTCTTGCCCCTTCAGCTGTTCAATTCTAACATGACATAGAGATATCAAACCTGACAACATTCTGTTGGACCGAGGTGGCCACGTCAAGCTGACCGACTTTGGCCTGTCGACTGGTTTCCATCGTCTTCACGATAACAACTACTACCAGCAGCTGCTGCAGGGTCGTTCTAACAGGCCTCGTGACAGAAACTCCGTGGCTATCGACCAAATCAACCTGACTGTCAGCAATCGCTCGCAGATCAATGACTGGAGGCGGTCAAGAAGACTTATGGCTTACTCTACCGTCGGCACTCCAGACTACATTGCTCCTGAAATTTTCACCGGCCACGGCTACTCCTTCGACTGCGATTGGTGGTCTCTGGGCACCATCATGTTCGAATGCTTGGTTGGCTGGCCGCCATTCTGTGCCGAGGACAGCCATGACACATATCGAAAGATCGTGAACTGGCGACAGACCTTGTACTTCCCAGACGACATCACTCTGGGTGTAGAAGCAGAGAACTTGATCAGGAGGTAAGCAACATCATCCGTTCTTTCCAAACCCCCATGTGCCGTGGCTTGTTGTTGACTTAATTGTTTAGTATGGTTTGTAATACCGAGAATCGTCTTGGCCATGGCGGCGCCCACGAGATTAAAAACCACCCTTTCTTCCGTGGCGTCGAATTTGACAACCTGCGCCGTATTCGAGCTCCGTTCGAGCCTCGTCTGACGTCCAACATTGACACGACGTACTTCCCTACCGACGAGATTGATCAGACTGATAACGCCACTGTCCTGAAGGCGCAAGCGCTGCAGCAGGGCCGCCAGATCGAAGAGTCGCCCGAGATGAGTCTGCCATTCATTGGCTACACCTTCAAGCGATTTGACAACAATTTTCGATAGATGAAGACAGGGGCGGGCCTTTTGCATCTCAAGCGGTTTGCATTGTGTATTGGCATACTTTGAAAACACAGACCGGGGCTGTATTTATGGAGAGGACGGAACTGGTGCAATTCTTGGGGGGGATAGCCAAGGCTTTGAGAGCTGGCGAAATAAGTGTATGGGCAAAGTCATCTAAGCATAAATATGTCAGACCAAACATTCAAGGCAACTGCTGTGGAAACGCGAGATTGCGAGTTGCTGGTGATATCGAATCGAGGACAAAAACATAGCAAGCCGGCTGTAGAGGGCTCTTTACGTCACCTTCAATGCAAGCAGTACTGTCCTGCCGAAACAGTGAAACCTCAAGCTATATGCATTTAAGGTAGTGAGTATTGTCAACAATGTGAAACCATGCCTCAAGATTATAGTACAGTATGCCATTGTGGAATGGAGTATATATCCATTGGTTTCCATCCTTTGATTCCCGTCCATAACAAAAAAACATACAAGCAATACGCCCTGATCCATCTTGCCCAACCATGCCATGAAAATTCAACTTGACCATCATTGTCTGCCTCAAATATCACCTCCTGGTCGCCAAACCCGGCGCAGCATTGAACCTCTCCTCTCTCTCCGTCATAAACATGACCTGTATCCAAAATTCTTTCGCGTCCGGGTCCCAGTAGCAAAACTGCCTCTCCTCCCTCTTATCCAGCTCCCGCGCGGGAATCTTGAACCCCACCGTCTCGTACGGCTCCGCAGCCACGAGCAGATACTGGTAGTTCTTATCGGGGTCCTCGACTCGCTGTGCAAAGGCATTCATCACCTGCCACTTTGGCGTCATGTCGGCGCCCGCCTCGGGGTATTGCAACTGGAAGAGCAACCCTTGCTGCCTGGTGACGGGGTCGCGAATCTTTGTAATCTTGTACCCCGGACGTCCGATCTTGACGGCATTGCGTTTCGGCGCGCCGAAGCTGGCGGCTACATTTGACGGCAGACCTGTGGCGGGATCGATGTTTGCTTTCCCCTCTCTTTGCTCGCGCGCTGCTCGGCGGGCGAGGTTGGTCTGGTGCTTCTTGCCCTGGGTGTGGGCGAGGTAGGAGCCGTCATTCTGGTGGACGGTCAGACAGAGGCGGCATTCGAAGGAGCCGACGTGGTTCTTGAAGAAGTACGGGTCCTTGTCTAAGTCGATTGTTTCGAGGGCGAGCTTGCGCAGTCGCTCGCGGCGGTCGGCGTTGGTGGCGGAGTGGGAGGCTACGCCGCCTCCTCCGAATTTGGAGCCGGCGCGGTTTTGGTAATCCATTTAGTTTTTTTTTCTGGGGTTCGTATGCTAGGGTTGTTTGGTCCTGGGAATGATGGCGCGGGAAAGGGGTCGTTGTAGTGCGAGTGCAGTTGTGGTTGAGAAGAGGCGATGGTGATGTTGTATGGCGGGAAAAAAAGCAATGGATGCTGGGCGTTCGATGTCGCGACACTGACCCCAGGCTGCATGAGCGACGAGTGGGGCGGACGGACGGCTTGACAGCTTCGGGCTAAATCAGGGTGCCGCCTTTCACTCTCTGTACTGGTCACATATCAGCACAATAACGGCGAGAGCATTTATGCTGTAATCTGATAGCATTGCACTTAAATTGAGTCTTCTTATTTGCCCTCATCTTATTTCTGTCTGAAAGGGGCCAAGACTTAATCATCCTGCCACCAGCGACAAACGATATCAAAGCGGCGCTTGAAGCAGCTCGACGTCTCTATAAATGACGGAGCCCCAAACCTATAAAGCTCACGCGATCCTTTGATCTACAGACCGCGGAAACACTTACGCCGTAATCCATGCGCGTTCGTCTCCGGTATGCATGAAACCAGGGAATGGCTACCAAATTGTTTCCGAGGATGACAGGATATGAGCTTGCAACCCACTTTGCAACCCAAACCTAGCTGTGCCATATACCAAGCACACACCACCAAGAAAATAAGAGAGAAGAAAGACTAAACTGATAAATCAAAGTCCTAGTATGGCAGAGTAGGTATACCGACTTCTTGGGGTGATACATAGCTGCTCCTACGACCACTTCAACTCCTCATCATCAATGCCTTCCACGAATCTCTCCCCAAGACCAGTTTCGGTGAGTGATATGGCCAGTGTTTTGGCGAAGTGAATGCCCAATCGAAGAGCATGGATTTTTGGAAAAGCAGAATTCCTAAAGTAACTACAAGATGCTGCTAAACCGGTTCATGTTACCCTGTCGTTGTATTCATTACCTTACACTGCATGTTCAGTCGCAACCTCGCGGCAGCTGTGGAGCTGTCGTGACAACGCACTTCCCACTGGACGGGCTGAGAGATATATGAAAAGGGAATGTGACAAGTATTGGAGTCGTACATGCTGTGTAAAACAAGCGCAAATCTTGTGGTTTGAAAAGCAATAAATGTTAATCTCCGGTGGAGGTTGCAACACTGGTAACCAAACCCAGGGCCTTGTCCTTAGGGATTGGAGAAACGAGCGGGCTGGCACATATCGACCTGGCCTTGTCTTTGCTTGGTCATTCGAAGTCATTGCTGTTGCGGGTACCGTCGCTTTCGACCGCAACAAGCCGCGGTGACAAGCGAGGATTACTTTATCAAGGTTCAGGTTCGTCCGGCTTTCAGAGCGGATTTGTATTGAATAGACAAGGTGCAGCGGGAGAAGAGATAGAGGAAGTGAATGATCGGCAAAGTCCAGAACAGCGAAATGGTCCAGGGTCCGCGGGTTTACGCGCCGGCTGATAGGAATGGGGTCATTGCCATCTTGCCTCACTTGTGATGTTTATGGTGGAGTGGAGGATGAGCTTAAATTACTGATCATGAGGGCAAAATGGCAAGCGGCTTTCCAAGCAACAGGGAGTATAGCCGCATGAATGGGGTAGAATGCGGGGGAAGAAAAGACTAAAAAAGCTCGCCACGCGGCACATGGAACAAAGAGAAGATACTTGGAATTGTATACAGATGGCGTCATAACGCATTGGCTACGCAGTTGCTGTCGAGATGTTGTCGTCTCCCGTCGGACCCGGCTGTATGAGACTTTACAAATAAACTACCTACCTAGGTAGGTAGCAAATGAGCTCTTGGATATGTACCTACCTACAAACTATTCTTGAAGAGGGTAATGGAACGAATCAATTGCAGCCCCAAGCTTGCCGCAGAGATACTTCTGCAACACTTTCGACCTACTTCAATGGAATATACATGTGTATTGTAGATGATGAATAAGTCCCTAGTTGACCACATGGCAACATGGTTTCGACAGCCCCTATGCAACCAGTCATTAGACTCATCTGCCCCCAAAATGTCGAGCAGCAGAATGTAGATCCCCCACCGTCGATGGGGTAACCAACCGCATTGCTTTTGTCCTCTATTTACCCCTAGAAACGAATAATTTTTCTGGCTGAGAAATGCGGGGAAGTGGCAGTAGGTCCTAATAACTACTTAGGTACCGAGGTGGGCAGGTAGGTATTATCCGGTGGGGAGCTCTTACCCCAGGTTTTGGAGAGTTCCAACCCTGTCGCGCTTACTGCAACGGGACGGGTTTGGGAAGAACGTCACTCGAGAAACGCCTCTCGTCTACATACGCGATCCAATTTCATCCAGCTCCTTGCCCCAGACTTGTTTAAACTAACACCACCGGAGACTTGGCGTAGAAGAACAGCCAAGCCAATTGCAACGGCAATTCTCTTCTTATTCCCCACACGAAAATGACTTCACGGATTATTTCCCAATCAGCAACAATTGGATCAAGCTTCTTTGATCTGACGACATGTGGGGAGACTCAATCAAGCTTCTTATATAAGGAGCAGCTCTTCTCTTTATCAATTAAGGTTGTATCATCACGAGCGGGACAATCCACCTTTCACAAACGCCACCCTCAACAAACGCAAAGCGCTTCACCATGCGGCAAACACTTCTATATAGTCTTGGTTACCTACCCTTGCTGGGACTCGCGCATCCCGCGAAATCTCACCTTCAATCTCGCGCTACCTTGTCTGGAACCACTGATGTCTATCTTGGTGACAACACTGGAAACCCGCAGCACTTGGCCTCGGGTATCTTGCTAGGCATTCCCGAAAATCCAAACCAGATCCCGGACCACTGGCTTAGTGACATCAAGTCCAAGGACCAGCGAGCAGGTGGTTCTCAACTCGGCGTAGGTGCCAGAGGATGGACTCGTGGCAAAGAAGAATTCATGGTCAGTATATGATTTCCCTCACCTGAGTGACTTCTCCCTGAATACTGTAATTACTAACCTGACGAGGTTACAGGGTCGATATAGGTCTCTGAAGGCGGCTTATGAAGTCACTCGCCGGCACGGAGGACGCTTCCAGATCATGATCCACGACATGTGGGGGACCGACTCATGGCCATCCATGGACGAGACACTGATGCCGGGAGATAATGGCAGCTATGCTGAATTTGACGCATTCCTTGACTTTTTCTTTGCGCAGCTCAAGGCTGATGGAATCGTTGAAAACGTCTGGTGGGACTTGTGGAACGAGATTGACAACGTCAATTTCTTCAACTGAGGCCTTGATAGATGGTTGGAGTACTGGGGTCATGCGCACCACAAGATTGTGTAAGTTTTCTCTAATTGTGTTACAGTCAAGTGTGACATTGATCCCCAGGTATTAACAGCTATCAGAAACGAGTTCCCCAACGGCAAGACAACCGGACCGTCATATGGCCACCTTCCCAACTTTGCTGGAGACGTCGCACCCTACTTTTCCGAATGGGTCAAGTTCATCAAGCAGAACAACTCGATCCCTGACCAAATCAGTCTTCACTTCTTGTACCCTGATGGCGATCTTACCACGTCCATCAATTCCTTCCGTTCATACCTCGAGCCTGCTGGAATCGATTACAAGGGCATCTGGAACGTTCAAGAATATGGACACCCCGAGCAGCAAGTTCCATCCGGCGCGGCTTGGAACTTCGCCCAACTGGAACGACACAGTGCACCAGGTTTGCGAGCCAACTGGCTTGGAGGTCAGGAATTGCACGACTACCTCGCCTATCTGCTGGGTAAGGCGAGCACCGGATCAAACTACAACGTCAGCGATACCAACTACTGGCCAGCAAGGGAGTATCCCGTCTATCTTTACTATGCACAGAATATGACGGGACACCGTGTTCGAACCGAAATGAGCACGGATACTCTTGTCGATTCCTACGCGACTTGACACGGCTGCTCGTCGTGTCAGGGTTCTTACCGGATGCCGACCCAACACTGGAGTGTATTTTCTGAAAGTGCATGACTTGACCAAGCTGGGTTTGCCCGCCTCCGGAACCCTATCTGTCAAATCTATCAGGTTCCTGAGCAGACCCGGTCGTTTCGATCGTGCCGCCGATCCCATTGATCAGGGCAGCTTCAACGTAAACTATAGTGGTGATGCAGCCTCCATTGCGGTGTATCAGAATGAGCCAGATGACACATTCGCGTTTGAGTTTTCTTATTAGAGGGATGACATGTGATGTAGTCAGCCCCAGCTATTTCAATTGTAAATATTCATTCACGCGATCAGTATCTACTGGTCGTCTTATACATATTCTTACAAGCTCTCTGCGATCCTGCGCAACGTTGCCACATCTATCATGTTTAGAAAAGTGAGGATAGCATGATAGAAACTAGGCAGATCGTAGTCCAGTTGCTGTATCTTTTAAGCCCTGATATTGTATCTTTGCATTTCCGTGACTGATTTTATTCCCCTATTGGCGCGAATCACGTTTCTTGTCGCATCCAGAAACGGTATTGTGGACCTTTGAATGCAGCTTTGGCATTTCAACATTTCGCAGAGAGCACACGGAGCTCTTCAGGAAATGGGGGCAAGTGTACGAGTCTACTATATCCGATCACAGAATATGAAGTAGCGGCGTCGATATCATGGTATGCGTTACAAATATGGTGAGTCTTTTGGTTATTCGTATATATCGTTAACTGATGGCCCTTATCGAGAACGACCGGTCTTGCGGAAACAGAATGGCTTGACAGCATTCAATTAAATGTGGGAAGAATAGGAACATCGGTTTGAGTTTGAGATAGTCTGTACGAATACTTTGGTGCACATCTCAGGGATGAAGTTGCTCACTTGTGAGGCTGTCGTTCATTTGATCGCATATTGATAGATATTTTTGAATACTACTCCTGTCTGTTGGCATTTTGACAACATGAGGGAAACTATCGGATAGCGCTGCTGCGTTCGGCGTTTAGCGACTCTCGATTTGGAATTCTTAGACTACATCTCAGTGGACATGAGTATCACGACCACTCTGTGATCTCGAGCGTTATAACTATGGTCATGCTTAAGCTTCTTCCATTAGTCTATAAATCTGACTTGTAACAGTTTCACTTGTAATCGCGGTCAACCCTGGAGAGGAAATGACGCCTCTCGGCACAAGCAACACACTTCTAGAAGCTAAGTCGCCAAATACTGCACTTACGGGTGTCAATGAGGTTCGCTTTGTGTCAGAATGGATATGCGCCCGCAATGGGTGCTACGCCCGACGCACCTGGGTCCTTGTTTCTGAATTCGTATGCTGAACACTGAACATCTGCCCCAATGCGAAATTCCCCTCGACAGTTTAACGAACATGGCTGAACCGTATCAATCACGGCGCATCGTCATCTTGAAGCCTTCACACAACGTAACATCCTGTACTCAGATATGGTTGCATTCCCAAACTCCGCGCGCTCCGTGGATACCACATGCTGCTTTCTCGTATCGTCTTACCTTGAAGATTGCACACCAGCAGAGGTGATTCAATGCATTTGAATTCGCCTTCGAGTCATGATATGGCCAATCGTTTCACAGAAAGTTCACAGTATAGACAATCAAAGCTCCTGGTATCACAATTACACCTTCTGCACTGTGTCTGAGGGAATTCTCGACCGTTTTGTCTCCCAGCGTTGTATGGCCAATGTGCCATGTCTCGGAGTCATCACGATTCAATGACACGACGACTCTTCTCGGCATTGGCAACATGAAGCCTTCGGAGCTTCACATTACAAAGCAGGACCGATTTGCGGGCGTAGAGTAAGGCTGTATAGTCCGCCCGGTGCAAAAGCACGCCGTTGACGTGGAGTCAGTGAGGATAAAAGGTGTGCCCCCAGAAAAACGCGTCGACGACCGGAAACAAGAGTCAAGCCTCCTAATTTCTCACGCCGTTGCCTTTCTACCTAGACCATGGTTTAGACCATGGTTTAGACAAGAAGGTGAGAAGATGGCTTCTTGGGTGTTTGTGATTCTGAGGGGAAGCAGCCAACGAGACGGCTGGGCTTACTCTAGCGCCGCTCGTGCCAACTCACTTCTGCGCCTGCTTCAATCGGAGAAAACCCATAAAGGGGTAAGTTGGTTGGTAACGTGTGGTTTACCAGCGATCGGTCAGCGACCCCCGTGTAAAACGTGGACGAAAGGGATTTCTCCAGATGCATATGTACATTAGGTAGGTACATACATAGTTGCTGGGTGCCTCCGAATCAGCCGATTTAGCACCAGAGCTGGCCCCCAATCAGCATGGCCAAGTGCCCAAAAGACGTGGCCCCAATGCAAGGCTTCGACGAACCCATCAACTAGTCAGCCTTGTAAGAGGCGTTCACAGGTGCTCTTACGGGCCGTTGATTCGCCAACATCGAGATTGTCCTGACCAACCGTCGATGAAGATGGTGTCTTCGTACTGTGGGATAAAGGAGGCACGGAGATGCTTCCGTCTACATTCTCACCTACTGCCGTTCAACCGTGTGCATTCATTCGATAATACCTGCTCGCCCGAACTGCGGTTTCAAATGGAGGGACTGGGATCGCTGACAGGGCTGGCACCATCCACGTAACGTCCCGGCAGTTGCATGATTATTCACCGAGCCTTGTGCTGCTGGTGCATGTGTCCTGGGCGTGGACCGTTCCCTTGGGTCCCGTTAGGTGATATTGACATGTCGTGTCTGCCGCTGATGATCGGGGCGCTATCAGAGCGATGGTCTTCAGGCAGGAGAAGGGCGAGCCGATGACTCCCAGCAGCGATGGATTCTTCATGCGAATATGCTAGTATGTTGGATGTTTTATGCGCGCTTCGGACAACCTTGACTAGAAACAAACGCCAGACAATCTGCCCGAGGTTTCGATACGCATATGCAAGAAATTGACCAATATCTGTCAGCCATTTGAGCCTTGGACTACCTGGCCCGGCTGACATGCTCTGCCTAATATTGCCGAGACCAACATGAGCATGAATCAATATGCATTGAGGCCTGATGAGTCGACAAAATCGTCCGTGTTCTGAGCCACCTGCATATGACGGTAGTCACGGCATGGTCTATGGACTGGCAACAGGTGCCAGATGTTGATGACTGGCTGAACATAGATTACAGCCGATAGAATGCCATTTGGGCCAATGCGCATGTTGATCACAGTACGTCTGACACGGCTGGCTCTTACAGAAATACACGGATATTCCGGATACGCAATAGTGATGATGCTGGCTGTTCTGACGAGCCCGCTGGCCGATGTTGTTGGCTAACCTTCTCCGCTGCAAAGACTTCGAGGTGAAGATGTTTATGTCTCAAATTCAGCCAGATCACGCGTTCCGCTCGGTGATCAAACTCTCACATTGGAGCTTGGGTTTCACACGTCTGCGATGCTACATGACTTAGACCAACTGACATCAGTGACGGCTGCATCAGGCAATGCAAGGCTGCGAGAATGATCGACGGTCAAACTTCACTTCCAATATCATCAGTCCCAGTCTGAAGCATTCGGCAATGATACCGGAAATATAACAGCCAATAAACAATGCGCACCAGCCGCATCTATTTGAGGTGATTCTATTGGTTGAAGAAGATCCGTATTTATGTGTTTGAACGGCGTCGAGTGACGCGCAATTATCTTGACAGACGAAAGTGAGAAGCGACACTGTTATTGATGCTAGTTGACGCAGGCAGCTCTTTTGGATCCGGTCAGGGAAAATTGGTGGATGGTTCAATACTCCGAACACGATGAGCGCTACACCGATCCTGGCCGTGGCAAGAAGCTATTCCAGAAGAGAACAGCACTTGCGATGGTATGGGATGGTTCCTCGAACGAGAGATCGTCCACGCTTGAAGCCATGGCGCTGTCACTTCTCAGAAATTCTCAGGCTTGATTTGCAGCGGACATCTGATGTTGTAGTGTGCTTCCTAAATGAACACTTGTATGGGTTGCGAGGCCGATCTCACCGTGTAGCGTCCAAGAGGAGAAAGAGGCTGGACGGTCTAAATAAGTTGTGGTGTCGGACTACTGTCGAGCTGAACCGGTGGCTTCCAACTGAGCATCTGTGCGTGGTCCTGGCTAATCATGCTCGAGGTTACAGTCGTAAACTCCGTGACCTCATTTCAATCTTATATCCGCCCGGTTCATTGAGGATCCGAACACGTTGTGCGTAAGCACTCATCTTGCTCACCCAGTTCCGAAATTTCCAATCTGTTACCGTAAATGGCCAAAACTTGCATCGAAGAGGTTAATGACTCGATCGACCTCGTTTTCGTGGTCACGAGGAATGCCAATCCTGGGCATGGCCCTGCATAGCGCAGCCACCCGACCCGCGATCCCTTTACCCCTGCCTCTGGGCTATCGTAGCCGTTGTTTCGCAAAGACATACATACATAGATGCGACAGACAATCTACGCGACACTGACGTATTACCATGTTCTCAAGTTACTGCCTTTGCCCGAATCTGCGGGCTAACCGGGGTTTCGCAATCGCGTTGTCGTTCTCTTGTGTTTTGGCGTGAACCTGTGGCAATGTGCAGAGTTCGTAAGATGGCCAATGCCAACCCTCCTCCAGCGGCCCGCGCGGGAAAGAATTGAATGAGAAACGATTGAGATTCGCTAGCCTGATCGATAGAAGCAGCCAAATCCTTGACCAGCGTCCCCTTACTGTTATCATTGAGACATGTTGAGGCTCAAAGTGCTTCGTCCCCATCGCCGTGTGCTCCGATGCTGCTGTGCACGTGCAGTTCCTTGTTCCTGGTCCCTTGCAGCATGAGCGGGATGATGGGAGCGGCAGGCAATAGCGTGCATAACGTGTATTAGGTACAGAAGAGCGGTGAACGCCTTCAGTCTCCTGCCAGCATGATCCCAAACTGTGTATGCCATCACGACTCAGTTTTCCATGGTATGACCCAGTCTTCTACTGAATTGAGTGGCCCCGTTTGTTACTGGGCTCAGGAGATGCGCTTCTGCGCGTGCGCGAGTGAAAAAAACCGGTTCTGTGAGCTTGCCTGATATTGCATGCAAGCAAGTGCTTTGGACAGCCTGGGGTACCCTAGCCAGAAAAGAAATCCCATGATTTGATGCATTGACTATTGGATCAAATTGTATCGTGATTTCGGGTCCCCGACTAATCCCGCCTGCATTTCCTCCCGGACGTGGTGCCAATTGGTTTGTCGTCTTCATTGCAGGATAGGCGAGATTGTGATCCTATATCCTTTCCGGGATGCATTGCAAGTCTTTGAAAGTGGCTTTCAACCAATCCCTGTCCCAGTATCGTAAGCAATATCAAAGATAATCACGGAAACTAATCTGCCATACGTAAGAGCGAATTTTCCGCTATGCACGATGGATGCACTTGGATAATGACTAAGAAACAGGCGGCTTACGCTTGAATCATCATCACGCCGCTTTTCTTCCATTGCAGGCGGGTGATGCAAGCAATCCTAGGCAGGTGTCTCGCGTTCTTTGTTCTCCGTGTTCCGCAACAGATTGCTAGCAGGCTTTGGTGGATCGGGTATAGCAAAAGGCACATAATGGCAAGCATCAAGGAAGGGTTCGGCCATGGATTTGACCACCCCCGCCACTGCCCACGAAACAGCCAGACCGACCAAAAGAACGGCTAATCTGTAAGTACGTGGTTGTTTGGAGGCAAAAGCCGGATTTGATTTGGCTCGACCAATCAAAACACAAGCTGCGCCAGCAAGCGCCGTCTCTTGCTGGCTATAACCATGTCCTCAGGACCAGGCTAACCTTTGCAAGATGCATCGATGCACAACGCACGCAAGCGTAGTAATAGCATCATCATACATACATACCCGATGCCGTTTGTTTTGGAATGGCGTTAGAACCAGATATGGAATGTGCGTCCGAGATTCAAAACGTGCCATGATCATGAGCCTTAAACCGGATAAATGAAGTTTGCCTCACCGTGCGACATCTGCTATCGCCGACCCAACTTCTGGGCACGCTTCACGGCTTATTCCCTCACCTAAACAAAAGTGTACCAATTTGCAGAATCTCACAGTCTACGAGCGCTCGGCTGGCTCAGGTACTTCAACGGTTAAATGAGTCTAGACAGGATTAGAAATGAAATATTGGTGCGTTGGAAGCTCTCTGGGAAACTGGTAGTATACAGGTGACGAGAGCGCAACCCCGCTCAGCTCAGCAATCAACCTAGGCAGGTAATATGCTGTCCTGCTTCATGACAGAAACTTGGGCACTGTTATGCCGCATCCTTTTTTGAATCGCTATCCAAAAAGTGATAGTGGCTAACTCCAATGCTCTGCCAGTCGTGTTGGCCAAAGTTGTCTTTCGATTCTTTCAGTTCGAAGCTGCGGTGTGTAAACAACAACCCCCTTGCTTTCTGTCCATGCTGCATGGCGAAGGGGTTCAGAAGCTGTGAGGGGCAGTCTTGAACGCATCGCTGGTCCCCTGTCATGGACGGCTTGCTTTCTTTTTCTCTCGGCAGGCAGTGCGATTAGGTGAAGCCGAAGTTGGGTGGAGTTTCGGTTGGAACTAGTAGTCCGTGCTTCCTTCTGAATCCATCTGCTTGCACGGACGGAATATGTGTCTTGCTTTTTGAAAGCAGATATTAATACTTTGGCTTATCGAGACCATGTTTAGCGCCCTGTGACTGTCGACGTAGACAGCCCTTGCCTTATTTCCATCAACGCAAGGGCGAGACACCCCGCGACACCAAAACCTCGTCAGGAGTGCCGTAGAGCTAGCTAAGTTGGCATCGGTCGCAAGCATTTGCTCGGCTGTGTCGGGCCCGACTGGTGAACATGGGCCAGAGCAGAGCAAAGCAGCGAAATCGACTTGCTAATTTTATAGAGGCAAACTTTTGCGATGTCTACCATTTTCGATTGTGGTATTCGAGTGATTCAGACACTTAGAGCCAATACTGATGTACGCTCGTTGCAGTAGACAGCTGAGCACTGAGACCTTTGCTCCACTGCGGACGAGCTTGTTGGGCTAAGAATAGGATGACAGGGCTTTGGGCCATGAACTATCGCTAATAATTAGCTGCCAGCGTCCTGCCCAGCCTCCCCATAGCATCGTGGGATGGACGGCGGGCGCGTAGGACGGCAGGATGGGACCAATCCGTTCCGTCTACAATAATGTTTCTGGAGTGACCCCACACCCTCAATTGCTGTGGCTTTCCTTGATCGAGACGACCTGAACTGCGTGGCGCATGTGGCACGGTGCCTGGTTCCTGACGAGGCTAAGACGGACGAGCCAGTGTCTGTGCTAGTTTAGGAGGAGGGTGTAATAATAACGTGCTACGATATCCACCCAAGGTAATTTGATAGCGTGTGTTCTGGTGCTGGAAGTGTGGGTGGACTGGGGCGAATTCTCACGGCGTCGAGCCCGTGAACAATCCATTCGTTCCACATCTCGGCAAGTTGGATGTCTTTGGCGACACGTGCGGAAAGCGGGAGGATGTGTTTGTGTGTTTGTGTGTGGGTAGTAGAGGTGAACCGGAAGCAAGATGCAAAGAATGAGATTCAAGGCCAGGGCACGGAGAGGTCGGCATGGGATGGTGTGGGTGATGCAGGCACTGGCCCAAGAATCGCACTTGCATTGTCAGATGGTCTTGGACTGGGAGTACTATACTGTACTGTAAGTATTATGATATGGTGTACAGTACTGTATTAATACGGAGTACGAGGATCGAATTCGAATGGCAGCATCAAGACAACCCATTGACCATCGCGCCTGCCCTGTTGGTTCTAATGACCACTCTGCCACTGCAGCCAGAGAGAGATGGTGGCAGGTGGTGTGGCAGCAGATTCGCCGGCGGACAGTACTCCGAACAATACTCGATACATACTGCAACGCACAATACAGAACAGTACACATGGACACTCGCACCACAATTGCGCCTCTCCTCCGCCTCGTGCATGCTCCTCGGATTCGAGCAGCTTCCCGCTTGTCTTGGGCCATCTTGTTTGTCTCGCGTGCCTGCTGGTTGGGCAACATGCGGTCAGGTACGGAGCCCTTCTGCAGCCCAATGTCGTCCATGCATGAAGTGGACGAAACCGACTCTGTTCCTGAATCGACATCTGCGTATAATCTGTGCTGGAGAAATGGCCCGATGCGTTGTCAACTTCTGCTCCAATGCTTATGGTTCTGCAGAGCACTCCGTAACAGCCATGCATTGGCGTCACTGCCGCCGATGGGCTTAGCGCTGTCGGAGACATGCCCTATTCATTCCTTGCCCTGACTATGCCTTGTTCTTCGGGCCTTGCGAACGAGTCGTTTGCTCAGAGCATCTCCTACAACCATCTAGGACCAATTGGCCGCTTGACCGCTGGCCGCCAGCTTCCCCCTGCCGCGACGCCACGTTCCTCTCTTGGGCCTGATCTCACTGGTCCTCGCTCGGCGTGATGGATGAAAACTGGAATCGGACCTCAGCCAGATATCTTGGACCACCACCACCTCGACCTTGCGATCCACCGAGGCCACCACCACCGTAACCACCACCGCAGCAGCACCCTTTGTCACCTTCTTATCGAGTCCGGGCTCGGAACTATTTGCTGTATTGTGCAGATGACAGTATTCTCTATTGTGCGATATTGCGCCATGCCCCAGCCAAGAATTGGCCCATGGCAAGGTAGAACACGTTCCATGCTTCGCTGAGCTTCCAGCTTGCTCGTCTGTTAGCCACGCATGGTTGGCCAGGCCAAGTGCCATGAAAAGCAAAGAAGAGGTGCTTGTGCTGACGGTACAGTACTGTACTGTGCCATACAGTACTTAAGTATCCAACACGAACAAAGAAAACAGCAACGATCTGAGTTGTTAGTGCTATAGCAATCGCCGTCAATATTTGGAGTCAGGGTGTCCAACAGCACAGTTCAGTCACCTTCTTCACTCATGGAGCCTAATTGTTCCAAGCCAATGGAATTGTCATGGCCATTCGGTTCTGGACTTGGCGTGGGCAAGCGAGTACTGCCAGCTCGACAAGCTGGTGCCATTCACGTATGTAGGTACAGTATCTGAGCGGATCTGCAAATGCGGCCTTGCTTTTTCCCTCCACAATGCCGCGACGGCGTGGTTCGGGTTCAAAGGCCACGACGAGCAAGTAAGCACAGGAGTCTGGTGATCATCGATGTTTCCAACCCATCATGACCCATGTCCAGACTGCCGACTCCATTGTGCTCACACACCACCCTTGTCTTGGAACCACTTTCTGCCTTTGTTAGTTACCCGGTCTCTTCACCCCTCACACCCCTGTTCCCGCAGCCCACCCACACATCCTCTCTCGCTCACGCTCACGCTCTCGGCGCAAGCTCAAGCAGCACCGTCCCCAGTTCAGCCTCCAGCGTATTACACATATATCATCTCCAGCTCCCCTCTTTGCATCTTCCGATGCCCTGTCCTAGACCTGCTACCGCAGGGCATGTGTGCCTGGTCACGGCTTCAGTGCGTTCGAGTTGTTTCCCATACTATTCACACTGGTCTGTAATTTACGTCGCTTGTGCCTGGAAATCAGACGTTGTAAGTCAATTCAGTTCATATACTTCGTCAGTGCTGAGCCTCGTTGCCAGCAAGATTTATGTGAGAATCTGGTAGCTGATATGTATGATGGGAAAGGGTTCTGGCTCGTTCTGATTTGAGCATTCTCTTCCGCGCATGACACTTATTTCATGCTCATGATGCTCGGCAGGGCTATTTCGAGGTGCCAACTTTCATAGACCACACCGTCCACATTCACTGGCTGGATGCCGATCGCTGCTTGTATTTTCCAATCCAAGGACAATCTCTATATTGAGAACGATGTGTAATCGTCTATTTGCATAAACTCTACATCAGTCGAGAGCAATGCTTATCCTCCACTAGGGCTCAGACAACGAGCCACGCAACGCCAGGCTTCGGCAACACAATTGATAAGATGGAAGGTCCATCGTCAACACAGCGGCTCATCATCATTCTCACGACGACTATTCCATCTACCATAATCATCGTGGCGGTAGCTTGTCTATGCTGCCGGGCACAAAGGCGGAGAGCACGACTGTTCCAGCGTGGCATTACCCCAATCGACGATGAAGAAATTCAGTCATGGAAAGTTGACCGAAGAGCAAGTGAGAAGCCATCCGAGACTGAGCCCACGCGGAATTTCCAGTCGCCAGAAGAGAGCTATCATGGCCACCGGCCGAACGCCTCTATCGGTTCCATTCAAAAGCCGGCCAGTGTCATTATCTATCAAAATCCTGCACAATACAGTTCACGTCTGTCCGAAGATCGACCCATGATGCCACTCACACCGAATAAAGACAGCATGGAATTGCCTCCAGTTCCGGTACTAGCACGAGCACCAAATTCCCGGCCCGGCTTGACTGATGAGACAGTCCAAGGAGAAGATGCATTCATTTCACAGTCAAAGCGTCATACCACACGCTTGGCAAAGTCGCCTCCTCCTCGACATGCCCGATCCAAGAGCACGAGAGCTAAAATGTCGCCCCGTGATCCCTGGTACGGTCAAGGCGTGGACTACCAACAACCTCCCCGGCGGTCCGCCGATACGTTCTTTCCTACGACACAAATGGCGATTGAAGGTGGTCCATCATCGCGCTCTACCCCTCCGCGTGGTTCGTTGGAAGAAGACATTCTTCTTGGCGGCCTCTCTCGCCCGCTGATACACAAGTCAGAAATTGGTCGGGCTATCGGTTGAGCAACCCGTCCGCCAAGCACAATTTGTTTCTCTTCTGTCCTCTCTCGATTTCCCTAGAATACGTAGGGAAACACCAGGAAATTTTACAGAGGACTGTCCGGACCGCTGATCCAATCTCCAACCCCTGTCACCAATACCGTATCTTCTGCCAGGCCAGGATGATGGATTGATTGGGTGTGGACCAACAAGCGTTTCACAACCAGCAGGGGTCCTGGAACGGGAAGACAACGTCAGCAGATGTCGTTACTCCAAAACGGCATTTCGCGCGCGAATTGCCTTTTTCTGTCATTTGTGACGAAGCCCGCAATTGCGCATACTGGTCGAGATATCAGCTGGTGCAACTTGAGGAACCATGGGCCACCACATTTCGGTTCAAGTCATGATGAGCCTCTACGTGGATATTGCCCTCATCCGTCTTCTCGACTGTGGCTCACCCACCATTGCACATTAAATATGTTATTATATGGCCGCCAAAGATTTGCGGGATGACGGACTTTGCGCCTCGTTTCGGCCTACTTTCCTTCTCTCTTTTACGCTGTTCCTTTCTTTCACTTTTATCCTATACAATTCCCTCGGGAACCCGGAATGGTTTTATATACCCAGGTGATCTATCATCAGTATGGCAGGCCTTTGTGAGATTATCGCATCATCAAGGCTGGAGGTTAAACCAAAGGCAGGCGGCTTGATGTGCCTGAATTATTATGGCGTTTATGGCCCAGGAGGCAAATTATCAGCTAGCTAGCTCATAGTACAGAGAACTCGATATTCCAGTCAATACACGATGCAACAAATTACTTGATTCATTTCTGGCCAAAACATGTGTCTCCAGAAACACAGATTAACGTACTTTCTCTACTTTCGCGACACATTTGTTAACTTCTGGCAAGACACAGGCTTCATTAACCATCTTCCACCGGGACAGTGTCCTCAAGTCCACGAATCCAGGACCGATACGAAGGGACCGTCTTGTTAATATAGCTGGGGCAAGACAATTGACAGACCAGCCCCAAAATCACATCTAAGGGAGGACTATGCAAATATCATCGTTGTAGTTGTATGTCCCTTCCATGGGCGTTTGGACCCACGCGCAGCGGTAGCACAGAGAGGAACAGCGCCGCCGACGCAGGGAGCACAAACGTACTACGAGCTCAAGTTGGAGCACAAAGGCGCGGAGCCCGTCCAACTGGCCTGTGCCCCGTGTGCAACCCCGTGTATTCGCCTCCCAGTGCCAACCACTCTACGCGCTCGACCTCTAGTGGGGCACGCGTCTAGTCGCGGGTCCAACGTTGGCATCGAACCTCGTTCACGATACCAACCACAAATATCGAAGCAAAAAAGCAGAAGCTGCTCTTCGCGCAGCAGGCTGTCAATTGGCATACGCCCGAGCTTAATTATACACGAGCCGCACAAGAGCGACTCTGCCCGGAGCTCCGCCTTAATCCTTTACTCCACGACCCTCATCCGTCAGACAATCATCACCGACACAACCGACCACACGAGCGCAGCCACCCTGCTTCGCCCTCCCAAACCGATCGCCCAAATCAAAATCAATAATGGCTCGGAAATCAGATCACCTCCCCGCGAGCAAAAGTGACGTCGACGAATCGCAGATCTCAACCGCAGCAGAGAAGAAGGACAAGGACAAAGACCACAAGGATGCCATAGCTATTGAAGTATGCAAATAGCTCACCTATCGCGCGCAAAATCACACGCTTCGGAAACTCAAAATCTAACGAGGATGTAGGACCTCACGCTGCCCAAATCGATAATCACACGGCTCGCAAAGGGCGTGTTACCGCCCAACACGCAAATACAGGCGAATGCCATCCTTGCCATGAGCAAGAGCGCCACCGTGTTTATCAATTATCTTGCTTCACAGTACTGAAACAAGCCTCCACCCCCTTGTTTACGCATCAAGCACAAAACCAGTGCCGTATCCAAGACGGAAACAGCCAGTCTGACATCCGTTATAGCGCAAGCGAACACACCGTCAATGCGAACAAGAAGACCATTGCCCCGGCAGATGTATTCAAGGCGCTCGACGACATTGAATTTTCATTTTTGAAAGAGCCTCTCGAGGCAGAATTTGCCAGTTCGTACTCCCGGTATACATGAATGTGTCCACAAAGGAAGGAAAGCTTATTTGCGTCAAAACCAGAATTCAACCAGATCCAAACCGAGAAGCGCACGAATTACCGCCAGAAAGTAAAGACCAAGACAGACGGCGACGACACAGAAATGGCGGATACAACGGTTGCCGATACGACAATCTCATCGGAGAGGGATGCCGGGCCGAGGACGAAGAAGGCGAGGGTGGATGGGGTGCCGGCCGAGGAGGACGATGCCGAGACGGAGGAGGTTGATATTCAGGAGGAAGATGACGACGATGAGGACGAGGACGAGGAAGAAGATGAGGAGGCGCAAGCGAGTGGCGACGAGACACAAGACGCGCTGGAGGAGAGGGTTGAGCGAGAAGAAGGTGACGAGGCGTTGGATGGAGATGAAAGCGATTAGGTTAGCCGTGGCATTCACGCTAACAAAAAAAAAAAAAAAAAAAAGTACACAATTACAACACAAAGTTCGCATGCACACAATACGTGAATCAGTATAGAAACGTCCTTTTCATAACTGGCAGCCTCTAATCCACATACTAGAATCGAAAATATCAAAAACAAAAAAAGAGTTCAGTCGAAAAGATGAAAAATAACAAGACAACTGAAAACAGTATCCAAATCGCCTAGCCAGGCATTCCCACGCTCCCTCTGATGCACATGACAGTATCAACAGGACGAAGGACACATGGCTGTTACATAAGAAACAAGAAAGGTCAACAACATGAAGGCAAGAAAAATGTCGCGAGGCAAAATAAAACAACACGACAATGACAGAAAAAAAAAGAGCCTAGGTCCCTTTCTTCCCTGGGTATTACATAATTCCTCGGTTCCAACAACATATAAAAACCTGAACTTGGCCAATCAGAACATGATTTCCAAAGGAAAACTTGTTCTAGAAGGTATCTGAGAAGGAAAGAAAGCGGAAGGAGGAAAGGACCCGCATAGTGCGTCGAAAAAAATCGTATATGCAAGTTATCATCCATTCATCCATGAAACGATCAAAATAAAGAAGAGAGTAGAAAGCTTCGGTCTCCGGTCATTCATGCATCGCAGGCAGATCCGACCAGATCGCCTATCGACTGTCAAAACAAGACTGTTTCGTGCAGCGGGTTACTGACTCTTAAACGAACAAGGATAAGAAGTGACCTCCTAGGCTGGATTTGCATATCCGTGTCGGAAGTCCTCTGGCAAAATGGCTTGTGTCCTGTGTCGGCATCCACTCAGGCAGCTTGAATAGGGCGAACAAGGCTGGGTCAGGGATCATCCGCGTCAGGGGCCACAACAAAACCAGCAGCCGTGCATGAGTGGCCCAAGAGGCGCAATAAACGAACGTCGTGGTATAAAAAAGAGAAACGCCTCGTGGATTAGTCAAATTGTATCCGACAAGAAGTGAGAAACAGCGTAGGAATCCGTAAAGTAAAGAGCCCTCGGTTAAGTAAACAGGAGGCAACAAGGAGTATGAGAAGTAAGTGTACCAGCCGCCAGACTCCTCTATCCAGTCCCGGCCAAAATGCTATACAGTTTCAAAGGGACTAAGCCCACAAGCACATAGTCTCCCCAACCGGTCTGTATACTTGGGTATCCTGGGATGCTGTGACAAGGTAGCCACAAGGAAAAGAAACAAGGAAAAGCCAAATAGAAGGAAAGTTCATTCCATCAAAGCATGCTGCTTGACCGCTCTTCTCTCTCGCTTGCAGTCGGTCAAGGAGATCCCCGAAAAGCTTCAACATGGTACGAGTGGACAGCTTTACTGAGGCTGCTGGGGTTGCGCCCACCACTGAGGTGGCGAGTGCTGGCCGGACCAAGGCTGTGATACCTGTGGCCCACCAGGAGTGCTCTGAGGCATGTACTGACGTGGTGTCTGGTCCGCAGGATACATGCCCTGGCTGGCGCCGTACTGCATACTACCCATGCCTGGGAATGACATGTTTGGCTGAAGCTGGCCAGCGCTCGGCTGTCGGAGATGGGAGGCTGGAGACTGGGAAGGGTGTGGTGCCTGGGACTGCGTCGTATAACTGCCATAGCTGTGGTGAGGGTTTTGAGCATTCTGTGACCACATTGTCTGGTTGGGCTGATAGTTGTATCCACTGGGAGTTCCTTGACTCATGCTGCCACTGCCTGTAGAACCTAGATATAACCACAAGTTAGCCTGTATTCTTGACTGAGCCACGTGGATGTTCGCAAAGGACAAAATATCGGTAAAAAAGACATCCATCAACTTGGGATTTTCGTGAAGAATCAGAACTGACCGAGCGTGTTTTGGGCATGAATAGACTGAGAGTATGGGGCTGCAGTCATCATCATCTGGGGGCTCTGAGACGACACCACTGGTTGCTGTACACCGGCAGCGGTGGTGTGCGGTGAGCTCGATGGCCTAGTAGTCGCCGTGGCATCTGTAGATCCTACCGTGGGGTTCAACGTGGAAGACGCCGGCTGCTCGTGTGGACGACGCCAAATTCCCTGCAGATAGTCGCCTCGCATATCCCGTTGCTGATTGACGGACCTGTTAAAATCGGCAGCATGGTGAGCCTGAGAATGGATTTCCCCGAGTGGCGATGGCCTAGATTGGTCCTGGTACGCTGGGCCGGTAATTTCCTGGCGAGGACCGCCTTTGATGATTCCACTGAAATCCCTAGGGCGAGTGTCGCCTAACTCTGCCCCAACAGTTAATCCCGGCATTCTTGCAACGTTTCCAGGTGGCGCTCCCATCATACCTGCTTGGACTAGATGTGTTGGAGGAGCACCAGGATAGGGTCCAGGAGTGTTATTATACACAATTTCCGTGTGAGGTCCGCTCATGAGGTTGTTTTGCGCCTCGGCAGCTTCCCGGGCTTTGGCGGCGCCTGGTCTCTTTTCACCGGCTGGGTCTGCTTCCGTGAACCCCTGCTTGCGAGCTTTGGTTTCCCAGTAGTCGTCCCTTACCCTTCGACCATTCTCGATCACACGGCTTCCGAACTGTCGAAACATGGACCTGGCTGTTACAATGGCGATCTGCCTCGAACGGTACGAAAATGGCAGAATTTCCTGCTGAACAAGGTCATCCTTCTCGGCTTGGCTGGCAATGATTTTGAACAGTGATCTGTTCTTGTTGAACAACAAGTAAGAGTCACGGTAGCCCAGCACTCTCGCACACTCAGTGGCAAGCATGAAGAGCTTGTCTCCTCTGTTGGGCACAAGGAAAGTCCGGCATCGGTATGTGCGGTTTCCTAGGAGTTGACCGTTGGCCATGACCTTTTTCTCACCAAACTCATCTATCTCCCTCGGCAAATATTCATCTCCGGCCTGATTCAGTTGGTCCGTGGTATGATCTCTGACGGTTGGTAGCGCTTTCACCGTGGATTTTGTCGGCGTCGTCTTGGGAGGCGCACCTGCTTGGGCCGAGCCATATGCCGGTGTTGCCTGGCTTGGTAACGCGGAGCTTTGAGATTGAGAAGTCTGAGGCGGCGCTCCAGCCTGGTTAGTTCCGGACGCGGGGGTCTGCCCCGAAGTCTCGGATGACTTCATTGGCTTGATTCGTTTCGGCTGGGACGGAGAGGTCGCTGTAATATAAGGGTAACGATAGTTAGCACCTGCTTTTGCCCCAAGCCGTATTTGCAAGAAAATGCACGAAGAAAACTGTCCAAACACAACACATTCGCAACTGTCTCGTCATCACTCATGCATGGGCTGTCCGGATGGTCCTTCAAGTCACACAGTTCGGAAAGATGGAAGCCAAAGACTGCGCTCCCGCTCCCGAAATTGTATAGCGGCACACAACAGCGCTACGCGTGGTAGTGCAAGGCAACATAAAGGTCAAGTTACGCGAGACCTGCCACGACATACCGTCATCACCGGGCTGCAGAACAGTATGAGAGTCCGAGAGCCGGCTCCGCTTCAGGCCATGAAACGTCGAGTTGGATAGGGCTGGCGAGAGACCATGGTCAGAGTCGCGATCAAAGCGTTGATTTGACTTCAGGTGTGCGCGAAGCTGGATGGCGGTTTCTCTGACAGGCAGTGGCGAGTCTCTATATGCGCAAGCTGCGCTGACTCATACCATCCCGTCTGGCGAGCCATCAAGGCGACGAGTTGACGGTACTCAAGCGAACGCGCGCGCCATTGTCCGAGCTTCCATTCCAGATGATGGTGGAAGAAGGAGAAAACTCACCTGGAGAACTGAGAGCGGCAGGGTTGATCGTCGCACTATCCGCGCTGTTCGGCTGTCCAGCATACATGTCCAAGAGACCAGGCCAACGGCAACAGCATCCGCAACCGCAATAGTTGAGAGCGACGACGTGTCGTGAAGTAGTTGGACTGAGAGGAGCTCAAGCGTGTAGGAGGGTGCGGCAGGGCAACCTTGACCATGCAGATGGGCGGGTTGGCGACCGTGGGGCGTGAACAAGCAGCGGCGCACCATGCGGCAGGTCGATTGACAGGCGGTGGCGGAGGGGTCCTCAGGCTGCTGGGGCCGCGGGCATGGGCGTAGAAGGCGATGCGGCTCAGTCCAGCAAGTATTAGGTCGAGTCAAGCGGCAGTGTGCAGCCGGGCCAGCTTACCTCACAGCGGGAGGCCAAGCAGCTCTAAATAGCAGCTCGCCAGCAGGAGCAGCAGCAGGCGAGCACGCACGGGGGGGCCGCAGACGGGTCCAAGGATAAGCCGACTCGACACGAACGCTCGGCCAGGCAGCAAGCAGGAAGAGCCCCCGCAAACACGAGAGATGACGATGACGAGAGAAAGACAAAAACAATAGCAGACAACTTGGGGACGCGAAACGAGGATGTTCTTGGATTTACCTTTTGAGGGGGCGCGGGAGAGCGCGTGTGCGACAACGGCGGCGGTCGCAACGGGATGCGATGCGATGCGATGCGCAACAGACACAAAGTCGAAGCGTTCGTCTGCTGGCTGCAACTCTAGGACGACGACACGATGCGGCTTTGCAACTCGCGGACGCAACGACGACAGCGGCGAGCGCGCGACGTGTGGAGCAGACACAGAATCTGCTGAGCAGCAAATGCGCGCCGCAACTGATGGATTTGGTCGCTTGGTCGCTTGGACGAGTCTTGGATACAGAGTGAGTACGAAGGCAAGCGACCGCTGGGGCCTTGGCCGGGAGTGGGCGCGCGCGACCGTGAAGGTGGTGGTGTTGCAAGTGGGTGGTGGAGGTGGAGGTGGAGGAGGGAGGATGTGAGCGAAAGCACTGGCTGGGGTCGACAGGTATTAGAGACGTCGAGACGCAGCGAGGCACGCGGCACTGGGCTGGAGTGGTGTCTGGTCGGGATCAGAACTGTGCCAGATGGGCCGGGCCAGGACTGCACCGCAGCGTCTGGCGAGATGCGATGCGATGCGATGTACTGTATTTGTCCGTGTCTGGTCTGGTCTGGTCTGGTATTCGACGAGCGAGCAAGCCAGGTCGAACGTGCAGGAGGGGAACGGCTGCAAGACGGCGAGCCGGGGTTTGGGCGTGGGAGGGGGTGCGAATGGAAATGGGAATGGGAGGGACGAGAGACGAGGGCACTCGCTTGAGGGATGGGATCGAGAAACGGATATTATTATGGGCTTTTCTTGTTTGTTGCATCCCATGCCGAGCTCGAGCTTGGACTGGAACTTCCTCGCCAGCAGGGCGGAGAGCTAGTCTCGATGGATGTACTTATTCCATGCACATACAGTATGTAATTGCAGCGCACCACCAAGCAGTAAAGCACCAGCCAGGCGAATGGAGTATTATTGGCACTGGCATTTCAGCAAGACCGACTTGCTCGAACTGGTGGATGTGCGAGCGAGCAAGGGAGGCGGATGACGACGGATGGTTGGCTGAGATGGCGCGGTCTGGGGGGAGCTAAAAGGAGAGTCTTGGGGCCTTGGCGGGGCCAACGACGGCGGCGGCGTCGGCGGCGTCAGGGAACACTCGACAAGGGAGGGAGGCGGGGGGAGTCAGCGAGTCAGCGAAGTAGGCAGGGAGTCGGCGAATTGGGGGAGTCAGAGGGAAGGTGCGAGGCTGGGGATGGGGATCGAGAAGGACGAGGGCATGGTACAGAGTATGGCGTGGCATATTAGAACGGCGGATACCTTGGGAATTGCATACTATACGTACCATACACAATACTGTACATTAGGTAGTCCGTACAGTGTGCAACTAGTATTACAGTAGAGCAGGATAAGGATCAAGGATATTACTATTACATGGACGAACATGCTTCCAAGAGGGCAGGCAAGACGATGCCGTCGCCGACGCCGACGCTGCAGAGAAAACACGAAACCTAATACCTCCAGCCACCGACTGCTGGGACCGCGGAGCCGTTCGAGTTGAATGAGGGCGCGACCCGTTGCCAAAGTCTATCTGTCTGCTGGCCCATTGTCTGGTGCTGTCTCGTCCAGTCCGGCGTGGCCTGACACTGGCACTGGCACTGGCACTGGCACTGGATTGTATTGACAATAAATAGCACCTGCTCCATTTTCGAAGTACTGTTCAGCTTAGTACTGCGCATAGTGTACTCTGACGACGGAGCTAGACGAGACCAGCCCAGCTGGCACTAGTCTAGCTGGGAGTGCTTCGTCTCGGCTCGCGTTTTAATAATAGCCAGAGCCAGAGCCAGAGCCCATCGAAGCTTCGCAGCTGGGGGGTTGCGTGGGCTTCTCGCCGCGTGGGCGCAGCGGCTGCTAGTGGAGTTTGTGCTGGCTTAAGGCCGAATCCAGCATAGCAGCCGAGATGTAAATCAGCAAGTCAGTCAGTTTGCCGTAATGTAATGCATCAGTCAGACAGCATCAAGCGCAGGGTTGCCAGACATCATCTCCATGCCTGGGGCCATCGAGCGGTGGGTATTAGCGTGCGGCGCCACATACCCCGTACTCCGCCTATCCATGTCCATGTCTTGTAAAGTATCACTGGTTTGGTCTGGCGGAAATAAATTGTCGTAGCGATAATTTGTGAATGAATGCAACTGCCTTTGAGCTCATATGTATCAGCTGGGCAAGCGCCGCGGCCGCAGTGTAAAAGTAATTGCGGATCAAAATACTATAAGCCTCTCGAGGCATGAAGCTTCACACGCGGCTCTGTCATCGTTGGATGCCAGCGGTGTCTCGCTCATGCCCCGATGCACTTTGTGTCAGAGCTTTTGAGTCCTTCGCCGCGACAAGACGTGCTTGTCTTTGGTTCTGGCTCCGAAAAAAGCAAGCAGACAAAGCATCGGGCTTGTCAGAGATGTGGGGTGACCATCGAGCGAAAGCTCAACAAATCAGCCAGAAGCTTGCAAAAAGGAACTTGGACTGCCTCTTTCTGCGGAGGGGCGTTCCATTATCCAGTCAGCTTATGGCTCTGGCATGGTTGCAGTTTGGTGACAAGACGGACTTAACGCCATGAAAGCCTCCAGCATTAGCTGATGGCGACCCATCTACGGAGTACCATTGTGCAGCTTGGCCGAGATTCCAACAAACATGATTGACATTTGTTTATGGAATACGATGGAGGAGAAACAAAGCATGAACCTGTCGGACCAAGACGTGAAGGATACGACGACATGGTCCCCCGGTTTTGCCGCGGCTTTCCCAAAACTGAACGACTCCGAATCAGACATAATTTACATACTGCGTTCTCGTGCCTCTCGCGACAGAATACGATGGCACGAGAAGGCTCAATCCATCGGGGTGATGTCTCACTTTGTCTGGCGCATGATGAAATCCTGCTTCCTGCCCCCTTGATCGTTCACCAGCTTGCACGGAGTAATTGTCCCACATCCGGGCTTCAGATGTCGGGGCTGAAAGCACGTCGGGCAAATGGCGGGGCTAACGGTGGAGCAAGGATACCTTAATCGCCAGGCCACACCACGGAGTACGTTTGACACTCCCAGTTTGCGCGGCGTTGCATTTTATTCATTATCAAGCTCTTACGACTACGCAAGTATGTTTTGCCGGCCAGCCACGGAACAGGCAGAATGCGCAGTCTCCACCCGTGCAGGAAAGCAGCGCAGGGTTCAGGCGCCTTATGCGTCGAGCCATCGCCATCGCCATCGCCATGTTAAGAGGAAGGTAATATCAAGGTCTTCAGTAATCATCAACGGCGACGTTGCGCCCTTGCGAACCCTCGTTAGTGTATGCGCAGCAGCGGAGCGCCGAAAGTGAGGTTGGTTCTGATTAGTTGAGGACCAGGATGCGGTTCTGCCTGACTTGTCGGAAATGCTAACAAAATTCCTGACGGAAAATGGGCTCCTCAACGAGCCTGGCAAATGGAACTGGCGGGCTCGCCTCTTCATCGGAGCATCTTCCGAAAGACTCATTGGTTGCCGCTGTCCAAGTTGTCGAATTACAGGCAATTAGGTGAATTGCACCCACGGAAGGGATCCTTGTTGACGGGATCGCGTTGAAGGAGACGACATCAACCGTGCCTGCCACTTTGATGTGAATATTTGTCACAGCTGTGGGAAGGACAATCCTGTCATCCTGCCTCACAGCCAGCACGAATGACACATGGAAGCACAAGCATGATCCGCAGACACGGTCGAATAAAAGTCACTTTGATTCTCCTGGTTTTTTGGAAGTCTCCTTGACCGTTTGCAACCCCTGCGAACATATTTCATCTGTCCATCTGCCGAGTTGGTACATCAAGTCATAGGTTGGTAGTTCCTCACCACCTTGCAGTAATATCTCGACTTGAGCGATGGTATGCATTAAGGGCTATGACCGTTAATTACGCTCCCCTTGCGCGGGCAGCCGGCCTTACTCATTCCACGATCAATCATCGCACATACCTCTCAGCTCACGGGACCCGTCATGGCAGACGTATTCTGGGCGGCCCGTCTCCATATTTGAGCACTGACCTAAGACAAAGCCCTCGCTTTTGCGTGCTCCGCGCGGGACTGGTGATAAGCATGCAGCCGACGATTCCGTTTTATCACGATCCAGGCTTACCTACCTACATGCAGCAGCAGGGTATAAGCCGCGCAGCTCGACAAGCTCGACAGAAACTCGGGTGCTTCGTATCATCTCGTCATTTCTGACAGCACGTGTCCCAGAGACCATGGTAGTCGGCGAGGTCGCCAATTTTGGATCGTTATGAGCGATGAGAAACGAGATCACGAAGTGGTTCCATGGCAATAACATGGCCGCATACCGACTGAATGCGGAACAAGTAATATCAGGCTGCCAAGCGGCCAAGGTTCTGCCTGCCACTTCGCCCTTCATTAAGACTTCATTACTGTATGTACGTCCGGTCTCAGCTCCGTCCAGAAATCCACCATTGGTGGTACTCCTTGGTGAGAGCTGCTTTTGCGCAGCCCCGACCCTGTCCCAGCATGCATTTCGTCGTGCTGCTGCCCCTCCATGTCTCATCGGACGACAGTCGTATGTCTCGCTTTCAGCCCCAGAAGACGGACTGGGGTTGTGAATCCTGCTCCGACAGCCCTGTGTCGCGATTCCTTGACTGTAGAAATCAGCCGCTCTGAAAACCAACTTGCTGCCGAAGTAGTTAAAGGTCGTGGTAAAACGCCTCCCACTAGGTATTACTTCTCGCGACGCTAGGTTTGAAGAGCCGCTAGAGACTTCATGTCGGTCATTTGCTCTGAACAGATCAGCTTTCTCCACCCGCGAACATCACTTCAGGATAGAACTGTACTGGCTGTTGTGGGAGTATTAGTCTGTAGAGTGCGCTAAAACGACCAGCCATCACTGGAAATGCTCCAAACAAGCTCGAGTCTGGTCAGCGATCGCCATCAACACATACAAGTGGGGTCGCGCGAGACCCATGTCGGCTTCTCCTGGGCCACGCCCGTCGATTCTATGGCTAGTTAGTAACCTTTCGCGGGAAGGACGTTGATGGGGTGCAGTCACAGAGCTGTACCAGACAACTTGGTGAGGAGGGAGGTGCGGGAGCGATACGATCGCTTTAACCCCAGAATTCGCCAAAGCCACGCAGACCAGGTTCCGACAGCCACATGCCCAGCATCACGCAGCGAATTATTCTAGTGCATCCAACTTCTTCAAATGCACCACAGAGCGTCCAGACATGCACCCCGCATCATCAGGCCGGGCCACTGCGTCCCTTCTGCTGGTCATTGACCCTCCAGCGCCAATGCATGTCGCTTTTCACGGAGCGAGATCTGAGGACATACCAAGCATTTAGGTGAGACAACTTGGGTGGTTTCTGGAGGCTCGGCATAATCATCATCCCTTTCACGAGTCTACCCAAAGGAGATACTGTTGTTTGGCTTTAGTTGCAGCGCCCAATTGTTCTCAACACAAGGCATTGTCCTCCGGCTGCTGCAGGCAAGTCCGGCCGACCGAAGTGTCCTCACGACCCTGAAACGTCCCTCATCTACAAAATTATGCTGCTTCAGGCCCCTCAAATCCATAATATGAGACGGAACTCGATCAACTATGTTTGTAGCAGGTTTGCTTAACCTTCAGATTCCTTGGGCTCTTCTCCATGTCCTGGAAAATTTGGCGGCCATAGCTACTTTGAAACTGGTTCTTGTTAGTAATCTAGTCTGAGGACCCAGGGAGGGTTATTGAGCTTGACCCCTTCGCGGGAAGCCGGGCTGCCGGACTGCCGCCTGATTGTGCGGCGAATGCAAACTCACAATTAGTATCTTTGGAAGCTCAGCATTAAGCTGACACGGCATCTTCATCATCGATACTCGTCTACCACGATTGTTGTAACATGTGATCTACTTACTAGCCTCTCTTTCACGATTGCCCAGCACGAACGCTTGTGCTGACACTCGAATCCCATCTGATAATCTGCATGGTGGTGTGGCCGGCTACTTCCAAATCGACGCGGTAGCGTGCATCAAATGGCAACCGAGTAAAGCTACACCTTTTCACTTTCATTTTGATTTGCATCATGATCGCTTCCAATATTATCGTCCTGTTGGCTCAGGTGAAGAGTGACTAATGGTGTGGTGCAGCAAAGCCATTCTTCCGCCACGACATAACTTGCGAGCTGTGCGCACAACAGTCGCCAGAGTTTCAGCGATGGCATGACGAGGAGACGTACTGACATTAAATTTTGTCTACGCCATGAATCTGAGCTTAGGGATAAAGCCGGGTTGAATCATGGACCGCCCAGGGCATCCCTGAAAGTGTTGTTATCTCGACTTACAGCGCTGGGTCTGCAGGCAAGATCACGAGGCTCGTCTTTCATCCCAGTCCTGCAGATTGTGCAACCGCAGGGCTGCGAGTGCCTGCCCATGCAGCGCCATCATGTCGAACCAGGCAGGTATCGACCCTCCTTTACAAACGAATTGATGCTACTAGATATATCAGAAATTTCCGTTCAATTGCTGCATATCTGGCCACGACCAATCACTTGTGCCAGGGGAAGGGAGCTCGCGTTAGTTCGTGGCTCTAGGAGAAACAACGCTCCTTTCAGCCTCGACAAGGAAAAATACCTCGGAGAAATTTATCATGATATTTTCTAATGCCGAATTGACTTTTCGAAATCAGGCTGGGAACCGAAGAGCTAACGCCGCATTAGTCTGAAGCACAGTGCAGGTGCTAGTCCTTCAAGGGCGAGCCACCAACTCGTCTAGCGTTGATCTGCCTTGCAAGAAGGAGCCATTCGAAGCACCTCTTCGCATACAACCAACATATCCAATCATCATACATGTTCTGGGCCAACTACCGAGCGAGCCTAGGAAAGGTCACCGTCCTGTAATTCCTGTTTTCCGCTGCTCCCATTTCGACCACACTTGAGAGGTTTATTTGGGGGCAGGCGCTGAGCATGTTGCTAACTTTGCCGCTTTGTGAGAGGCCTGGAGGCCGCTCCAGGCGAGACTGTCTGTAGTCTAACGTCACACTCCGTTTCGGCGCGAACAAAGTATACACAGCATGTCACCTTCATCACCAAATGAAAGCAAGAAGAAAGTCGCATAGACTATGAGATAGGTGGAGCTAGGCTAGTCCACAGTTCTTGCTGATCCGATTTGCGGGCTCATAATGTCATCCGAGGGAAAGAGATGATGGCCCTTGACGTTCCACCATAAAGGTCGGGCAGATATGGTACGTTATAGCTTCTTGCAAGTTAAGGAATGCCATTTCGGATCGTTACACGCTCGCTCATCTGCAGTGTGACCTGGGACATGACGCAACAAGATGCGAAGCAGATCTCGCCGCTGTGTCGCGGTGTGGGATTATACCTTAATTCGGAAACGATGAGTTCATGTTGTGTTAGTGGCATGCTCTGTCAAAAGAGCGACCACACAACGGCTGCGAAATAGTTTTGGCGATATCATGGTGAATACCTGCGAGTTCCCCGGCGGAGACAGTTTATTACTCGCATATGCAGCCTGAGAATTAAAATCAAAGACATATGATTCACATTTGAATGCGCATGCATTTGCCAATGTCTTCGCGTTGGAGGAAGCAAGCCAGGTGAACTATCCATCTGGTGAAAGAAGGGCATTCCCGCACTTTTAACAGCTACACAAAGGAAGACCGCCTTGCAAAGAACATCTCACAGTTTGCAGGAACTGTATGCTTGGCCAGTCATCCAATCGCACCACACGAGGAAAGTGCTGGTCGTTTAAGCCTATTGAGATTTTTTCGTAGCTCGCATTCCTGCATCATTGCGTTTCAGTCACCACCTTTGTTAGGGAGATGGCACTTTCGCCGGCACAGACGAAGGGTGATATTGAAGGTGTCTTGAGCAAAAGCTCGAGTAAAATCTTGTTCAAGGTTGCGAGATTGCGTTCGTTCAACGCGCAGCCGCCTCTTTAGCTTCCAACACTTTCAGTGGGAGAAATCATCCTCGGATGCGCAAGTCTCATTCGGCGTGTAGTCGGACTGACTTACTCTCTTGCTAACTCAGAAATGCCAAAAATATCATCCTCTATCCGACGTCTCACATCGACAAAGTCTATTATATGACTGGAATGCAACGAAGCCACCAAGAAGGAATATACCCAGCTACCAATGAACAGATATCTCGAATTACACTTTTATGTATGAACACTTATTTTTAACTTGTTTACCCTCCGCATCTCTTGTTCTATTCTTCCGCTCCACGCAAGTCAGACAATTGAGTGGGTGTTTTAAAAATACATCCCGCCGAGATTGAGTATGAGACAACACAGCAAGACGGCCTCTATCTGAGAGACATTTCGGGGGGTTTGGATAATCTTCTCGGACATGCCTCTATTTTCGGTCCCTCAATAACTACTAAAATTGAATGGATCGGTGGCACAAACTGGCGATGAAAGCTAGAGTCTTTTCGGCCAGGCAAGTAGCGTCATGATGACGACTGAGCTGAAAGACGCTCGGCAATAGCTTGCTTTGTTGGAAAAACGAAACTCGTGATCTCTTCCACGTTTATATCCGACAGTCAGGCACTTGCCATGCTGGACCGAGTCTCACAGTGCGACTCTGGAGCTATGGGCCTCCTGTTCCAGAGCGCCGTTCCTTTTTGCCTCCCTCCTGACTTCCCCCTTTTTTGTTCGCACGTCTGTGCCAAAATCTCTATTGGTTACCGTGCGACTACCAGTGGCAAAGCGTAGCCTTTTGCTTTTCTGTCGGGCCGTTTGTCATCCATCAGCCCATTCGAATTGTGAGACAGTGGTCAGACTAACAGTCAAGGAAGCGCGGCAGCGATGAATTGTTCGCGACGCGCTATCAATAGTGCGATGCCTGATCCACGAGGGGGAAATCGCTCCTTGTCCCCCGAAGAGCGGTGTACCGATAGCTTGCCATTCAACTTTCACCTTGCTTGTCTTGCTAACAAAAGCTGGCGCCGAGAATCGCGGGAGCTACTGCTGCCATGATGTCCGAAGCACTTGCATACGGGCTCACTGCACGGTCGTTGTGGGAATGCACCAAGCTAGACCTGGTGACAAGCCTGCCAGGTGCCTTCGTCTAGGCTTGGTCCTCACGTATCTTCTCGACCAATCTATTGGTTGGAGAGAGTTGCATCCGTGAGCAAAAGCAGACCGTGACCTGTGGCCCACAAAGGCGGCAGATCGTTAGTCTGGCTGCAGCTGCTGCATTGTCCCCACCACCACGAAAGCAGGACGCCGCCGTGTACATACTGTAATTACATCTTTTCTGCTTGATGTCGGACGAGTGCCAATTTGACCCCAGAGTAAGAAGGTCGAGGCTTCACGTAGACCCTTGGATCGGACGCTCGAGGTATATTGACGAGGATTGAAATACTCAGGAGTGACAAGTCGCAACTGGTTTGCGTGAAATCGCTATCTACTTTCTCGATCTTGGTCTGAGCACGGGCGATGGTTGTCATCCGACATCCACAATCGCAGCGTCCCAGCCTATCTCGTCATGCTTGGATGAGCAAGCCGTCCCCGCCATCATCGGCCGTACATGCTTCCTGCCTTATCGGCAGAGAACGAAGTGCGCAGTGATGAGTCAACTACCCGGGGCAGGTTCTTGAAAGCATCAGTCGGCGCAGACTATTCTGGCAAACATTCGCCAAACGACCAGTCATTTGCAAGCGAGTAATGAGATGAAAGACAAAGGGAAGCCAATGATACAGTCCGATGGAGACGGCTCGGGAAGGAGGGGCCTGTTCTGAAAATTAGACGTGGTCATATGTCCTCTGCCTCGAAGGCATCCAGGCTTTGTACTAATTCAAGGCTCGGATTGCAGCACGAAAGGCCCATTGGCAATTCGTAACGGGATTCATAACCCTGGTCTGCATATGAGACCTGTACTAGCATTTCTCTTGGCGAATATCCTTTTGCTGGAGGAACTTGAGCAGGAGTATACTTCTCCTCGAGGCCGAGTAGCCACCGCTACTGATAGCTTGATATGGACTCCATAATCCCACCATGAGGTGGTGCAGCAACAAAGAGCCAAGATAAAAATAAAGCTCTGCGGATCACTTCCAGTCGAGTTTCAGCATTCACAGTTGCCGTCGCCTTCATGATATATCCGGCTGTCATGTTTCCCTGATCTGCGAACGAAGAGCCGTCGTTCTCGCGAACAAGCATTATCTCAGGCACCATCCGTTTCACAGGTGTTCCGTTTCCAGGGTATTTTGGTTGTCCAATGACGTGAAGGAAGGTTACCGCGGCTTATGATCGTGTCAGCAGGACGAATTGTGGCCGCAGAAAGCTGCGGCCAGAGCTTGGGAAGAACACGAATGCGAGTGCTTTCCATGTTACATCGTGTAGATAAGCCGAAAGGGTTAGGGGGGAAGAATGCAACGAAGCGGAAGAATGAGAGGGTGGCGGCGCCGCTAGCCGCGCTGTCAACGGCAAACTCTTCATGCGGATTCGATGTCAATTTGTCATGATTGTATGGAAGTTCTAGAGTATTATATTATTTCGTCTTCATTGTTCAAGAATGTGAATTATCACGGGCGTATTTCGCGTCGACTTTCATGGATGGGCATCACGTGATGAGTCGATTAGTCCCAGTCATGTGATGCCCTGGTCGACGTCTCCGTTCAAGTTGTAGGATGAAAGAGAATGGATTACGAATGCATGTTATAATAATAATTGCATGAGAAGCAGTATCATTAGGAAAAAAGTAAGGTTCATGTTGCGCAGTGTCGTTGGCATCCATCGGTGTTGCTCAGACTTTGGAACGTCATCGCCACCAGCCAGCCGTATCGATAAGCAAGCGCAACCAGATCTTTGATTCGCCATCTAGACGCCCCATAACTTCTTTTCACCTTGAGATTCGCGACAACAGCAACGAAAAGCAGACTCGTTCTCAGGATGACGAGCTTGAAACGATCCCACGAGGGCGATCCCCTCGCTACGAACATCTCCAGCAAGGTGTATGTTCGGTCCACGCGCAGTGGAAAGGTCCAGAAAATTGTGAGGGAGGTATATCTGAGGACGGACATCCCATGCTCATCCAAGATCTGCAAGTTGTGTCTCGACAACGCTCCTAGAAATGCGTCACAGCAAGGTAAGTCTACAAAACTCATAGTTTAAGATGATCATGTAGTTAACAGGGTGCAACTAGTTCAACCATTTGTCTTGTCAGCAAAACCCGCGGGAACCAAAGCATTCCCGCAAGGCCATTATCTAGTGCCCGATACAAATACCCTTCTCAATGCTATGGATCTCTTTGAGCAGAGCTCGGCATTCTACGATGTCGTCATTCTTCAGACTGTGTTGGAAGAGCTTCGGAATAGGTCTCTGCCGCTCTACAACCGGTTGATTGGGCTGACCAAGAGCGAGGATAAGCGTTTCTATGTGTTTTTCAATGACTTCCGATTGGAGACGTACATCAACCGTGAGCCAAACGAGACTGTTAATGATCGAAATGACCGAGCTGTTCGTCAGGCTGTGAAGTGGTACGCGGAGCATCTCAGTCACACCGCAGCAACAAAGATACCAGCGATCGTCATGCTGAGCGATGATCAAGAAAACTTGCGCAAAGCACGAGAGCAGGGTCTGAATGCGGTCTCATTACGGGATTACGTAGCAAGCTTGGAAGAGGGAGACAAATTGCTGGACATGGTTACGGAGTCACAAAGCCAAGGCGGTTTCAAGAAGCCTTCACAGATGCTCTACCCGGAGTACTACAGCTTGTCCAAGATGATGACCGGCGCCAAGGCAGGTTTGATGCATCAGGGCATCTTCAACGTATCACCGTACAACTATCTCGAAGGGTCCATCAAGGTCCCGGCATTTCCCAAGTCGCTTCTCGTGCTCGGACGCGAGAGCATCAACAGAGCTGTGGACGGAGATGTGGTTGTTGTTGAGCTGCTTCCTCAAGACAAGTGGAAGGAACCATCAACGAAAATCATCGAGGAGGACAACATCACTAGAAATGAAAATGCAGATGCCGAGACGAGAGACGATCTTGTCTCCGACAAGGAGCGGAAAGTACTGCAGGAAGAAGCTAAGAGGACACACAAGTTATCTTCCGAAAGTCAACCCCAGCCGACTGCACGAGTAGTTGGAATCATCAAACGCAACTGGCGTCAATATGTCGGCCATATCGACCCATCATCGGCAAGCAAAGCGGACTCGTCACAAGGCCGCAAGCAAGACAGTGTCTTCTTCATTCCTATGGACAAGAAGATCCCCAAGATTCGCCTTCGAACCAGACAGGTCTCGGAGCTCTTGGGCAAGAGACTTTTGGTGACCATCGACGCCTGGGAGAGAGACTCAAGGCACCCAGTAGGGCATTTCGTACGCTCACTCGGTGAACTTGAGACTAAAGCAGCCGAGACTGAAGCATTGCTGCTGGAGTGGGATGTCCAGTATAGACCCTTCCCCAAAACCGTTCTGGACTGTTTGCCCAAGGAAGGCCATGACTGGAAAGTTCCCGAGAGCACAGAGGATATCGGCTGGAAGGATAGGGAGGATCTGCGAGGACTACTCATCTGCAGTATCGATCCAGTAGGGTGTCAGGATATCGACGATGCACTCCATGCGCGAAAACTGCCCAACGGCAACTTTGAAGTTGGTGTCCACATTGCCGACGTGTCACATTTTGTAAAGCCCGCCAACGCCATGGACACGGAAGCCAGCATCCGCGGAACAACTGTGTATCTTGTTGACAAGCGCATCGACATGCTTCCGCCTCTCCTCGGTACAGATCTTTGCTCTCTCAAGCCCTACGTCGAGCGTTTCGCCTTTTCTGTACTCTGGGAGCTTGACGCCAACGCCGACATCGTCAATGTACGCTTCACCAAATCTGTCATCAAGTCTCGCGAGGCCTTCAGCTACGAACAAGCCCAGCTCTGCATCGACGATGACTCTCAGCAAGACGAGCTCACCGAGGGAATGCGAACACTCCTCATGCTCTCCAAGAAGCTCAAGAAGAAGCGCATGGACGCTGGTGCCCTGAGCCTGTCATCACCCGAAGTCAAGGTGCAGATGGAGAGCGAGACATCAGACCCCATCGATGTAAAGACGAAGCAACTCCTCGATACCAACTCTCTCGTCGAAGAGTTCATGCTTTTCGCCAACATAAGTGTCGCCGCCAAAATCTACAACGCCTTCCCACAAACCGCCATTTTGCGCCGCCACGGCGCCCCTCCCAAGACCAACTTTGACGAACTGGCCGACCAGCTGCGCGTCAAACGAGGTCTCGAGTTACGCACCGACACTTCCAAAGCTCTGGCCGACTCTCTCGATGCCTGTGTCGACGCGAAAGATCCCTTCTTCAACACTCTCGTCCGTATAATGGCCACGCGGTGCATGATGTCCGCCGAGTACTTCTGCTCCGGCACCCAAGCGTACCCTGAGTTCCGACACTACGGTCTCGCCTCCGAGATCTACACGCATTTCACATCACCCATCCGTCGGTACGCCGATCTTCTTGCACACCGTCAACTCGCTGCCGCAATAGGCTACGAGGCCGTGCACCCATCGGTTCGCAGCAGGGGCCGCCTCGAAGCCGTCTGCAAGAACATCAACGTCCGTCACCGCAACGCCCAGATGGCCAGCCGCGCAAGTATAGCCTACTACGTCGGACAGGCTCTCAAGGGCAAAGTCGCCGAAGAAGATGCCTTCGTCATGAAGATCTTCAGCAACGGATTCGTCGTGCTCGTGCCGAGGTTCGGTATCGAGGGACTTATCCGCCTGAGAGATCTGGCAGAGCCCGAGCCCGAGAGTGAGTTCGATGCCGAGTCGTACACGCTCGTGACGAGGGGGAGCAGGGATCTCAAGGTTGAGTTGTTCCAGAAGGTGAAGGTGAAGGTGACGGATGAGAAGGACGAGAGGACTGGGAAGAGGGGTGTTAAGATGGAGCTTATGAGTGCGTAAAGATTTCTGGGTGGATTTAAAAAAAGGCAAAGTCGGTTTACATTGATGAAAGGGAAAGGAAATACATAGAACTGGTGATAAATTTGATGATGATGAAATAAGAGTCGATGCCTTCATGCATCTGCCAAATACGCTATACTGCTCACCATGTATGCTGCATGAGACCCCAGGGACAAAAAATCATATAGTGTTCTTGGGATTAATTGACGAATATTATGCGGATTGTGTTGCCAAAAAAAGGTATCAAAACCTATGAAGGAAAGACGAATTCTAAGGCGCCATCATCAGATCATCTGCTCACTTTGTTGGGTATGCATATAATGAGATCTACTCTTGTTTTGACTGACGCATAAGTTGACTTCACAAGAATTTACAAATAACATATAATTCCAGCAATCACTAGAAACAACGAGGATAGTTCAAGCATACAAGTACGTCACGACAATTCTGCTTCAGATAAAACGTATATTATTGTTCAATCCGACTCAATTCCTTTTATGAACCGCCTAAAACGCCATACAAATGAACCTTCATGACACTTGGACAAATATAGAGAATATCAACAATGCAGCCCTTACTCTTCCATAGCATCCGCCTCTACGTCCTCAGACTCGCCATTCCCCCACAGACCCTCCAGCTTGAACTCGGCAGCCCACTCGGTGACAATCTCCTTCTGATCAGGCATGACTTCGTCTTCTCCTGCGTTCTTGACCTTCTTGCCCGCAGGGGCGGTGGCCGAGTCAATTGTCAGAGCCGGGGGCTCAACCCAGCCCTGGATGCGGCCGTCGCGCCAATCCGTAACGACAGCCATGGCGGCGGCATTGATGTTGGGAACAACACCTCTGCCGAGTCTGCCGCGCTTACGGGCTACTTGAACGAGGAAATCGGTCGTGATGTCGCCGTCTGCGCGGTTTGGCAACAGGGCGGGAATATCGTAGACATCGGTGAGTTTTTGAATCAGGTCGGGTGACGAGGAGAGACGACGGATCAGAAGCGTGACTGCGGGGACGGGGTCATCGATCTGTTTGGGAGGAACGGCGTTCAAAAGAATCAGGTGGGCGTGTGCCTCGATGGCATTCTTCAGATTGACCAGGCCGCCGGACTGGATGGAGGATGAAGAGGGGAACACAACACCGGGGGAGTCGAGCAAAGTCAATTTGCTGTCGATCTTGACGCTGCGGATGCTCGTCGTGACGCCGGCCTCAGCTCCAGCAGGGCACGCCTTGGAGGCACTGCTGCCCTTGCCGCTCATTCTGCTCAGGAGAGCATTGATGACGGAGCTCTTGCCCACGTTGGGGTAGCCGATGACACCGACCGACACGGCACGCTTCAGTTGACGGCTGGCGGCATAGCTCTTGAGCGCCTTGAGCAGAGTGGCGGATGTGCTCTGGACGGTCAGGTCGCGGTGATTGAAGACCTGGGCATTAGGCGCCGCGCCAGATGCGCGCAGCGGCAGGGTCGGGAAGTAGCGTCGCAGGTAGACGAGCCAGTCCCGCAGAACCTTGGGTGGAATCAGATCGATCTTGTTGAGGATCAGGATGAGACGCTTGCCACCTGCTGCGGCAGCCATGATGCTGCGCTCGACTTCTCTCGATCGTGTTCCTTCAGGATCGCGCGCATCCAGTACGTACAGAACCACGTCAGCTTGCTCCACGGCCTGCTTGAAG